>JAVJIF010018596.1:0-102958 GCA_038442645.1 Agave tequilana
ACGACGCCGGCGAGCAACCACCCCCCGATCTCTGGCCACCACTTCTTCTCACCAACACCAACAACAAAACCACCATCTCCACCTCCTTCTTTAAAACCACCTCCACCACCATCACCGGCCTCTCCTCCCCTCCTCCGGCACCTCCGGCGGGGGCTGACCGTCGCCGGCGGCCTTGGGCGCGGCCGGGGGGCCACTTGGCCCCCCTGTGCGCAGGTGTGGAGGGGCAGCAGCCCCCTCCCTTCTCTCTCTTTGGGGTGCCGGAGGCCACCCCTGTCTGCGCCGGCCTCCACTGGCCGGCGCAGCCTCCGCGCCCCCTGGCCGCAGCCAGGGAGGGGCGCCAGGCCAGGCCAGGCCCGGCCTGGCCTGTGGTGGGCTGAGAGGGGGGCAAGCCCCCTCTCTTTCTCTCTGTTGAGGGGGCAACAGCCCCCTCTTTCTCTACCTCTCTCCTGGGGAGTGGCCGGCGCCACTCCCCCTGCCGGTGGCCGGCGCCGCCCGACGCCGCCACCTGGCCGGCGGCCAGGCCGAGCGCCCCCAGAGGGGGGCGCTGTGTGTGAGCAGAGGGGGGCAACAGCCCCCTTCTCTCTGTCTCTCTCTCCTGTCCCTCTCTCTCTCTCCTGAATTCTCTCTCTTCTCTCTCTCTACTTTCTCTCTCTCTCTCTATCTCTCTCTCACTCTAGTCCTCATCCTCTTTCTCTCTCCTCAGTTTCTCTCTCCAGATCCTCTCTCTCATCTCTCTCTCCTCCTTTTATTATCTCTCTCCCCCTTTCTCTCTCTAGATCTCCCTTCTCCTCTGTAAATTATTGACGCGGATCTCCCCCCGCGTCCAGGTAACCCCTTAACGCGAATCTTCGCGTTCTTGGCATCTGTTCAACACGGCCTTCGCGTTCTTGTATTGACGCAGCGCGGAGTTCAGGCCCGCATCTGTGTCCCTCTCGTGTCGACACGACGCGGAGATAATACCCGCGTCTGTGTCCTCGTGCCCTGACTTGAACGCGGGTCTCGAACCCCGCGTTCGTGCATCTTCGCGATGCGACTCCCGCGTCTCACTCTCAAAAACCCGCGTCTCCCTGTGTCTCTTTCTCTCTCTAGGTTTCTCCCTCTATCTCTCTCTAACTCTTTCTCTCTCCTCTTCACCTTCTCTCTCCAATATTTATATATTATTATATTTTATGGCGCGTGCGCGAGTTCCATGGATTTCAGACTTTTCGGCATTTCCAGTGATTTAGGCGAGTGTCCTCGCTCTCGCCTCCATTTGGGTTTCCTCGCTTCGTCGGGTCGACATGTATTTTATTCCATGTTTTCATGTATTATGTATTGGGCTGCGTCCCTGTATTTGTGTATGGCCGAGTGCCAATGGCTGGACATGTATTGCTCTGTGACGAATGTTTGTATTAGGGTAGTTTAATTCTTGTACATATACCATGCCTGTGATGTACTTTGTTGCTTTATACCATGCGTGGCCAACCCTTCGTGGTCGATTGGACTCTGGGTTTCTGCCCACTCCTGGGATGGCTAGTAGTCACCGAGAGTGCGCTTAAACCCCGAGCGTACTCGGACCCCTTAACCTCCGGTGACTCACTATCTCGAAAGGGAAGTGATGGGACCGACAGGTCTCTCCGTTCTTCAGCCTCCGTCTCTCACTATCTCGAAAGGGAAGTGATTGGGATCGTCAGGTCTCTCAGCCTTCAGCCTCCGGTCACTCACTATCTCGAAAGGGAAGTGATTGGGACTGTCAGGTCTCTCAGCTCCGCCTGGTTATCATGATCAGCGCTCAGCACTTTACCACTTGATTCGTCTAGGCGAGATGCTGCCGGATTTCCTACTCGCACTTTAAGCCGAGTTGTCCCGGTAACCTTGCCAGACGCTCCAGTGATAAATACTGTTTGCTGTCAGTACCTCCAGCTTGCTCAGCTCCGCTTGATTGTACTCAACTATTACTCTAACACTTGCCATATACAAGCTTGTTATGTAACCACTTGACATATACCTGTCTGTATCATTTAACACTTGATATGCTATCACCGGACACCCGACATGCTACTACTTGACACTAACTCATGTTATACCTCCTGTCATGAACACTTGTCATTGGCTTGACAAAACCTGATACCTGTTATGAATAACTCTCTACTCTTGATTATCACCTTACGGGAATGTAATACCTGATCTCTTGTTATGTACTCCAGTTATGCCTGTTATGATTCCTGTTATGATTCCCGTTATGATTCCTGTTATGACAAGTTATGATCCTACTCATTCCCGTAATCTGATAATATTGTTAACAAGCCATAAAAGGACAACTTGCACGGGGAATGGGAGGAAGTGATGGATGCTGGTATGATGCCTTGCTTATAGTAGTGGAATACCAGAACTGACGATTCGTGTTAGGGGGATTTAAGACCCTCAGAAGATGCGTGTTAGGGGGATTTAAGGCCCCAAATGGCTGTGTCCCGGGCGGTCGGGAACTACTATAAGAGGAGCTATCAGTTCTTCATCATCTTCCAGTAACAAACCTCGGCTTGCTTATATATGGATGTATGTGTGTTGAGATGTACACCAGGACACATACCTAGATATATGGGTCAGACGAGTAATAATAATAAAAGATGCCAACTACGTATCCTGTTATGCCTGTTATGAACTCCCGTTGTGCTTGTTATGAATCCTGTTATTCCTGTTATGTACTCCTGTTATGACCATTATGCAATTTGCTGTGTTGTTTTGTAACTCGGGTTGTACGCACTTGGATTACGGTAACATGGGATAAAGGTATATAGATGAGGGTTTCCTTATTTGGATTATTCCTTCGAGGTACTAGTCTCATGGGGCCGTGACCTAAGCTTGTACAATCGGTTTTGCTCGTAATCGGTCTTATTCAGTTTTATCTGTTTTATGTTAGTTTAGGAGATATCTGGTGTTGCCCTATCTACTTTACTTCTCATCTCTTTACCTTATCTTATCATACCATGAGTAGTTTCTGTTTGATATCACTTATTTTATATCTACTTGCTCCTGCATGCTTACCTATGCTCGCCACTTGGCATTCGTATCACCACTCGCCTGGGGAGTTCTATCTGACTCCCCTGGATTCTCATGTCCAGGTCCTGGAGCTTGGAACATGTCGGAGCTTGGAGCTTGTAGAATCCCAGTTGCTGACCTGAAAAGCGCATCGGTAGCTTGGATCTCCAGCGGACCATCCGAAGCTCTAACCTTCCAGGCCCCCTGTTGCCTCTCGAGTTTTCCTTTTGTAAACTCGTGAGTGCCTGTGTACTGTTCATACTTGTACATCTCTTGTAATCTCGCAATTGCGCATATCAGTGATGTAATATTCATGTAATATTGGATCACCTCTGGTGATAACTTTGTAATTGTACTCATATGTTGGAATGTATAATGCACCACTTGCTTCCGTACTCTGATTCTTGCCTGTACTGATGCTTAGCGTATATACGTAAGGGTATTTCTGACCTGCGTATATACGTCGCAGTAACGTCTCTGTACCCGCCGGATCGGGGCGTTACAATAAGTCCAAGAGTCAGATGAAGCATCAGTAGTCAATAACATGTATTCAGTATCAGGTGTCAAGGTCATATCAGGTGTCAATGTCATATCAGGTATCTGGTATTCTCAATATTAGTGTCAGGTAGTGAACAATTCATATACATGACATCAGGAATAGATCATAACAAGTACTTCAAACTTTTCACAACCATTAAAATAAGATAAGTAGTTTTGTTGCTATGCGCACAAACAAGCGGTGCAATATAGTTCTTGGGCCAGATCAACGAATATTATTATTCACTAAAGTGCTTGATGGAACTCAGGGATGACTCAGTCTTAAAATGCGAGTCTAAAATCTGGCAGAATTCCGCCTAGGCATGTCCAGTGATAAAGCGTTGGGCACTAAGTCTCGCCTATCAGGTGGAGCTAAGCCGTTAAAACCTCAGAGAGGTTAAGCCCGGAGGCTGTAGTGTAGAATCACAGAGCTGTTAAGCTCAGAGGTTGTATAATACCTGTAGAAGATGTTAATATCACACACAAGCAATAAATCATATAATAATATCAATCACAATCATAATCTCATCATAGTGATTTTGAACTGAGTGGCGAACCCTCTACCCCCAGTCACCTCTACACCGAAGGTGCCAGGCAATGGCGTTGGCCATTTGCCTTTTGGGTGACCTGCAGAGCAGATAACGCTACTCCGAAGAATAGTTTACCCGAGGGTTTTAGCCCAACCACCCCTGTCGGATTACCACGAACTCCCTGAGGGAGGGCAAGGCGACGGGCTTTGCCCATTATGCCTATTGGATAACCCACAGGTTGTCTCTCCCGAAATAACGCATTTCAGAAGGGAAGTTTATCCGAGGGTCTTTTCCTGCAACCTGCACTAGCATTACTCCCAAAATACAATACTCCAGATAATTTCTAAAAATACACATAAATTCTATAAAATACAGGGAATTTCTAAAAATACACAGGAAATTTCTAAATATATAGATAAATCTTAAAAATACAAAGACAAATTCTAGAAATACAGAAAAATTTCTAAAAATATACTGATAATTTCTAAAATACAAGAAAATCCTAAAAATGCACAGATAAGATCCAAAAATTACAGAAAAATTCTCGACATGTCAGGGAACATTTATACAAGTCTAGATATATCAATTAACATACACAACACCCAGAACGTTATCACAAATATTTCTACAGCTATTTTTACAGGAATAAAGTACTCGCCTATAAATGAGAAAATACCTGATACCACGTGCATGTAATCACGTGTATGAAAAGTGTGTGGATGTGCATGTGAAGCCCAGGTGGGCTATGTTTTTCATTGATTTGCAAAGGGGGGAAACTTACAAAAAAGGGTCGATGAGCTAAATTATAAGTACACAAAAGATTACAAGTAGATCTCCTCTGAGATTCTAGAGAAGTGTGCCGATAGGAGTCTGGTCAGCGCGCGACCACTTTATCCCTTTGACGATGCGAGCGATGAGATTCCCTTCTCGCCTGGTTCGGGGAATCGAAGAACAAAAGGTTGGTAGAAACCCTCTTGTTGCTTCTCAAAACCGCCTTCGCTTAGGAATTCCTTCTCGCCTGGTTTCCGGAAATTCCTTGAGAGGAAGGAAGGTATTAGGGTATCAGCACCCTGATTAGAGAAGCAGTTCTCTAAAGTCTCTGAATTCTTGAAGCAAGAGACTAGATCTCTGTTTGTGCACGGTGCGTCCTCTCGAGAAGTCTGCCGTCTCTCTGGAGCGTATCGCATGTGTCATCTCCTTGTGCCCCTGGTGGGCTATTTATAGGGAGAGCAGGGGTATAATTGTCCCTTGAAAATATAGAAACAGCTTGAATCAAATCTGTTTAAATCTGAAAAGTAGCCTTGCTGCGAGTCTAGAATCAGCTTCTGCGAAGCTAGAAATAGCAGGTCGGTTGATCCTCTTGATCTGTTTTGATCCTTTCCATATAATTGGAAGATTTTCCCTGATCCTCTACTCGTTTTAGGAGAGTCAGGAGATTATGGTAATCAACTGTCAAATTTGATCTCAGATTTGATCTTGATTGGATTTGATCTCGATCCGAAATAAATTTGGTTTCATCTGGAGATTTAATTGGTCAAAGGTTGACCATGACAGACCCGCAACGGCGCACCCGCGTCGAGCTTGTAAATCACCTAGAGGGGGGGTGAATAGGTGATAATGCTAATCTAGAAACTAAATGCGCTAAATGCGGAAGCTTAAAATAAATTTGCAATCACATTTAATACAACACACAAGTGTAACCGAATTCCCCGTGAAGGGCTCTGGACTAACTCCTCTTGATTCTCCTAAATATGGTTGAGGTGCTATATGAAGCTCTTGTGGTTAAGTATAAGTGAGGCGCACACACAAGCAATCCAAGCATATAATGAATAAGCAATATGAATCAATGTAAGGATAACACAAGCAATATGAATGATATGGCAATATGAATAAAGCTTTGCACAAATAAAGAGAGAGAGAGTTAGAGATTATGGATCAAACACAAACAAAAGATATGTTCGAGGTTCGAGCCCCTAGCTCTACATCCCCGCCTTCACCGAGAAGGATTTCTAATCCACTAAAGGAGTACCGAACTCCTCTCTCAACCTTACAATACGACCGAGGCAATACAACAACAATCCACCTCTACCGAAGAGGGTTTACAAACCAAACTCCACCTCTCACTAGAGGGAGCAAACCACAAGCCTCAACCTCTACCAAAGAGGGAGCAAACCAATCACCCGATCAACCTCTACCAAAGAGGGATACAACAAGAGTAAGGTGTTTTACAACTTGGAGGTTTCCACAACCTCAAACAATCTCTCTTTTTTCTCTTTTCCACAAAACAGGATCCTAATAGAATAGGATAGAAGATAAGCTCAAGTGTGAAAAAAATCAAGTGTTTTGATCAAAGAAAATCTCTTGGGAAAATACTAAATTGTTATAGAAATGAAGAACAAGAAACCAATTCCCAAAACCTATTTTCTTTGAAAATAAACAAAACACTTAAAACAAATAAGATTGATCTTTTTGACACTTAAACCTTGAAAAAACATCTAGAGGGGGGGTGAATAGGTGTAAGTGCTAATCTAGGAACTAAATGCGCTAAATGCGGAAGCTAATGCAAATCTTGCACAAACTTAATACAATCAACAAGTATAGCCGAATTCCCCATGAAGGGCTCTGGACTAACTCCTCTTGATTCCCCTTGAATGGGTTGAGGTGCTATGTGAAGCTCTTGTTGATTAAGTACAAGTGAGGCACACACAAACAACCAAGCATATACAAGATATAGCAATGTGAATTATGCAAGGCACAACACAAGCAAATAGATATGTATGATATGAATTATGCTCAACAAAAGTAAATATGATATGATGTTATGAATGATGCTTTGCACAATATAAAGAGAGAGAGAGTTGAGAGATATTGGATTAAACGCAAACACACGGATATGTTTCGAGGTTCGAGCACCTTGCTCTACATCCCCGCCTACACCACCGTGTAGGATTTCCAATCCACTAAAACGTCCACCGAGGACTCCCACCGAGGGAACCTTCACCGAGAAGGATTTGTTACAACACAAGGAGTACCGAACTCCTCTCTCAATACAAACACCACCTCACACAAGAGGGGTAGGCCCTTAGCCAAACAACCACAACACCCAACACCTCTACCGAAGAGGGTTTACAAACCAACTCCACCTCTCACTAGAGGGAGCAAACCAATCACCCGATCACCTCTACCTAAGAGGGATACTCAAAGAATAAGGGTGTTTACAACAAGTGGTTCCAAAAATCACAAACACAAACTCTCTTTCTTTTTCTCTTTTTCCACAAACAAAGGATCCTAATAGATTAGGATAGATGATAGCTCAAGTGTGAAAAACTAGGTGTTTTGGAAACAAGCAACAAAGAAAATACTTGGGAAAATTCTTGTAAAAGATAGAGAATGAAAACCAATACAAATATCCTAAATTCCTATTTTCTTTGATTTTCCAAAAACCCAAAAACAAGAAGGATGAAATCTTTTTGGCTCAAAAACTCTTTTGAAAACTTGTTTAAACACTAAACAAACTCTGAAAATTTTCTTGTCAAAAGTCCTGTCAAAACAGCCCAAGAGATGGGGTATTTATACCTCCATCAGAAAACTAGCCGTTAGGCTGATGTGGCAGCTTGACAGGCTGACGGTCGACCGCCAACGGTCAGAAATGTGACCGTTGGGCAACCACGGTCGACCGGCCCGGTCGACCCAAACAAACAGAGAGCACTGCTCTCAGCCCCGTCGACCCGGACGGTCGACCGTCCCAGTGACTCCAAACGTGCACAGATTTGTGCACCTCGGTCGACCGGCCCGGTCGACCGACTTCAGCCAAGTCGACTATGTCAGTTTGACTAGTCGACTGATTGAAGCCTGGAACAGAAATCTGGATCAGAAAAACAATGTAAAATATTTTTCTAAAAATCTTTTAATACTTCTAAAAATCACCAAAAATAGTTTTATCATTTTGCATTGATATATAAACATGTGGTAAAAAGTTTAGCTCAAATATCAATCAATATGAACTATTTTGTGTTTTATCATTTTTACCAAAACCAAAACTTGTATTTTTATCAAACTTGATTTTTCCAATAGGAAATCTGATTTTCCTAAAAACTCATGAATAGACATATCAAAATAAGTTTGTTTAAGATATGAAGCATGTATGTATATTGAACACATCTAATATACATAAAAACCATGTAAACTTGTTTTGATCAATCATTCATGAAAACCAATTCCAAAACATGAAAACGTGTGTGTTGTGCACTTGAGCATATCAACTATACTAAGCTTTACAAATGGATCTAAACACACTATCTAAACTATGGATACCCAAGTCTTCTTGATGATCTTCATCTTCAAGTTGACTTGCTCCAAAACTCCATCCATGGGCTAGGCAATGTGTGATCATGAAGCTTTGGCCCTGGAAACACCATGAAAAGCTTCTAAACTCCTTGTTGAAGCTAATCACCAACTAATATCTTGGTTAATGATCTGAAACTTAAAAACACAAGATTATTAGTAAACATAACTACATGAGTTAATCATCATCAAAACTAGGGTGGAAGGCCTTTGGGCCAACATTAAACATTTTTGAAAACTTGTTTTTAAAACCAGAGAATAGGAAAATTTTTGCTCTAGAAAATCTTAGTTAAAATCCCAAAGAATTGGGGTTTATATAGGCCAAAACAGAACTAGCCGTTAGGCTGATCTGGCAGCCTGACAGGCCTAGCGGTCGGCTGGCCGGCCGACCGCCAACGGTCAGAAAAGTGACCGTTGGGGCAACCCGGTTGACCGCACGGCCGACCGCCCAGATACAGAGAGCAGACTCTCTGATCCGGTCGGCCGCTCGGCCGACCGCCCAGATACAGAGAGCAAGGCTCTCTGATCCGGTCGGCCGCCCGGCCGACCGGCCCACTGTGCCAGCAGACGTGCACAATTCTGTGCACGTCGGTCGACCGCCCGGTCGACCGGCTTGGTCTGTCAGTACAGTTCTGGGTCAGAAACACTTGTTAAAAATATTTCTAAAAATCTTTTATCTCTTGTAAAAATACCCAAAAATAGTTTTATCACTTTGCATTGATATATAAACAAGTGATAAAAAGTTTAGCTCAAATATCAAGCATATGAAACCATTTTTGTGTTTTAACATTTTTACCAAAAACTAAAACTTGTATTTTATCAAACTTGATTTTTTTTTTCAACACATGAATAGGATAGTCAAAATAAGTTTGTATAAGAAGTTTAAGCATGCATGCATAGAAAGAATATATCTACTATACATATAAACCATTTAAACTTGTTTTGATCAACTATTCATGAAAACACATATCGGTTAAACTAAAAACCGAAAAAACCATAAAACGTGTGTGTATTGTGCACTTGAGCATATCAACTATTCTTATCTTTACAAATGGATCTAAACACACTAAACTATGTATACCTAAGTCTTCTTGACGATCTTCATCTTCAAGTCGACTCGGTCCAAACTCCGTGATCCAACGAGTAAGGCTATGTATGATCTTGATGCTCGGGCTCGGGAATCACCAAGTGAAGGCTTCCAAACTCTTCTTTTTGAAGCAATCACCAACTAATATCTTGCTTAATGATCTGAAACTAAAATCACAAGATTATTAGTAAACATAACTACATGAGTTAATCATCATCAAAACTAGAGAGGAAGGCCTTCGGGCCAACAATCTCCCCCTTTTGATGATGACAAACTCATGGAGTTATATATGCATTGATTAAAGTTAAGCTTCAAAGAAGCTCCCCCTTAACTCATGCATAAACAAATAAACATATAAATATGCAATGAATGACAATGCATAATCATGCATAAACAATAAAAGGTTCTAGATACCAATGAAATGTTCAAAAACAAAACATGCTCTAGATACCAATTAAAATTAAACTAAATTAAACTTAATATATACAAAACATAAATATGCATATATAAAACACTCAAAATATTTCTCCCCCTTTTTGTCAATCATCAACAAAGGGGTAAACAATTAAAATAAAACAAAATCTTCTCACCCTTTTTAGTACAAAGAATCAATCATCAATAAAAGGTAAAAGCAAAACTAAATCAATAAATTTTTCTCCCCCTTTTTGTTCGAAACAATGAATCAATTAAGGGGTTAATAAAAACAATATTTTCCCCTTTTTGTCTAAAACAAAAAAAACAAAAAAACAAATAGGGGTGACAATCAATTAAGGTACCAATTGAAAATATGTCAAAGTAGCATATTGATACCAATTGAAAGTAAACATAGATCAACAAAATAAATGGTATATGCTATATACATTCATGAAGAGGAAGATGTGAAGCTTCCCTACATAGATACATTACATGAAGGAGGGATGACAAGCCCTAATTCACATAACGTACACTATGCAATGCATAAGAAGAGATGTGAAGCTCCCCCTACACACGTGTATCACATAAAGAAGAGATGTCAAGCTCCTCAATGCAAGATACACTCATCATGAATCTATATGTAGAAGAGATGTTAAGCTCTCCTTACATATAGGCAATATAAATCAAAACTTTTGTATTTATTTTCTAAAACTAGATTTTGAATTTTCTCAATAAAACAAATTTGATACCAATTAAAAGTATTATGCTTTTTAAACATATGATACCAAATTGAAATTATTATTTTCTATTCATAAAGCAAGGGAGTGAAAATACAAATACCAATTGTAAACATGAAAAATCAAATTTTCTCCCCCTTTATGAAATACCAACAAAACATATGCATAAGCTTGTAATAAGATACCAATTGAAAAGCAATTGAAAACTAATCAATTGAAACAAAATTGAAGCTCAAGCTTAGCATAAACACAAAATATATATGTATGAAAAATAGATACCAATTGAAATTGATATTCTTTAAAATGAAGGCATACATACATACAAACATATATGAGTATACAAGAAAGGTCAAAATTGATACCAATTGAAAGAGTCCAATGATACCAATTGAAACAACAATAATGATCAAGTGTATACATCATATAACTACCACCCAACCATGTTCAAGTTTAAAATAATTTTCAATATAAAGCATACATGAGGCATGGTCTCCCATCCAGCCATATTACAATGAAGAATACGAACTAGTTAAAATGAAAAATTTTGTTAACTAGTACGAAATCCTTCAAGCAAGGAATAAAACAAAAATATTTTTCATAAAACATGAAATCCACATGATATTCAACACTTAAGTCAATAAAGCATAAATATGACTCATGAAAACTAAACATGAGTAAACAATAAATGTGAGTGTACAAATACAATGTGAAGATGATAATCATGAAAAAAATATTCAATTAAGCTCAATTATTCCTTAAGCATAAAAACTCATCAAAAACTATTTAATCTTCAAGGTATATGTATGTCCTATACAAACGAAAGTATACATACATATCCACACACAATGAGTCCACAAAGATATATGCATGAAGGCACGTGGCTCAAAGGATGTATATGTATAATTTGGATAAAATAGATATATACATGAAGTTAAACAAAAACACATGGAAACATGAAAAACTAAATTTCCATTAAAAACAAATTTTCATATCAAGGCATATGTATGTTTTGTCAACAAAAAGTATACATACATATCCCTAAACACAATTGAGTCCATATATATAGATTTGCATGAAAGGCAAATGACTCAAGGGGTATACATGTATATCTTAAAGTTTGGCAAAATTACACATATACATGAAATGAAACTCATACACATAAAACAAGTCCAAAAATAGGAATACAAGTTTAAAATGTATGAATCATCAAAACTAGACTATACTAGCACATCTAATGGGTTCAAATAAGCATTCAAGCACAAACATATATAGATTTATTTGTGACCCACTATATGTACAAGTATAAAATCCTAATCTTAATGAAAACTAACATCTAAACAAATATTCAAATCATGAAGCATCAACACAAAATGTAAACCAATCATGATAAACATGATAAATATTTAAACATGATTATTAAGAAAGTTCACATATTATTAAACCTATGATAAACATGATAGCTAAACAAATACGAGAACACAAAATAATAATCCATTTTAAATATGGGTGTCTCAAATTGCTATTCATGTATGTCAAGGATTCAATAATCATGGTATTTTTATAATAATCTAAAAACAATAAATCATGCTACAAATGATAAACGTGGGAAGCATGCAAACATAAATGAGGAGTTAGAGATTCGATACCAAAACCAATGAAGGCACCTCTCTAGTACTCCAAACCAAGGTGGTCATCTCCACCAAACATCCCTTGAAAGTGATGCATCCAAATGATTTCCATGAAGCTCGGAACGCATCCACTCCAAGGTACCGCTACTCTCACGTCATGTGAGAGCCCACATGTAATATCCCTATTTTTAAAGTACGGTATTTGAATAAAATATACCGGTATTTTAAATGTGTACATGTATTTATTTTTTTCATGTGATATAATATTACTCATTGTTAGTAATATCTATGTTGTTACTGTTATTTATTATTATTATTATTATTGTTCTTTTAGTATGATTATTGTTTATCAATTATTAATTGTGATTGGTATTACTTATTTTAATATTGGCATTTGTACTAATCATGGTGGTGGTGGTGCTCCCTTTGTTTAGCCTAATTCAACCTATTTTCTTATCCATTACCCAAATCCAAACCAAGGCCCAATACTTAACCTAATTGGATCCTAATCTAGTATTACCCTCAAACCCAATATCTATTAGCATTCCATAACCCAAACCCACTTACCCGTTATCTTGAGTTTACCCATTATCCATTGTACCACCTAATACCCAACTTTTACTATTTGGATCCTAACCCATTTTCCTAGACCCAATACCCGCAAACCCAATAACTCGATACCTATCCTATATATATAATCCTAACCTAAACCTAGTCATTAACCTAATTAATCTCTTCCCCCTTCACCTGCAGCCGCACCCCCTTTCTTCCTCTCCCCATCTGCGGCAGCAGGACAGCAAGCCAACAACCCCTCCTCCCTTGATCAGCCCAGCGCGGCAGCGCGCACACCGCAGTCCCCTTCCAGCAAGTGAGGACAGCCTCAGCAGCAGGACCTTCCCCGGATCCGCCCCCTGTAGCCTGGCGCACCAACAGCAGCAGCCGTGGCCGCCCAGACCTCCACAATACCCAGATCTGGCCGCCAGCGCAGTCCAGGCCAGCCACAACAGCAGCCCATCCGGCCTCCGACAGGCCCATGACGCGCACGACAGCGATACGGCAACAACAGATCAGCACAGCCCAGATCCAACAGGCAGCGAGCGAGCAGCGAGTTCTTCTGATCCACGCCAGGCCGTCGTCGGAGACCAGCACGGTGGCCTTCTCCAGCACCTTGGCCACCCTCCCATGCAGTCCGATAGCGAGGAACGGCACCACAGCGACCATGACAGCGACTCGCCCGGCAACGACCAGATTTCCCCAATGTGAGTGTCTCTCTCCCTCCTTCTATTTCTCTCTCATTATTATATGCATTTGATTTAATCATGATTCTATTGTGTATATAGAATTAGTGTAGAGTTCGTGTTTATTGTTGTGAGAGAGAGAGAGGATGCATACATGTGTTGATAGTGTGAGAGATCAGATCTTAGTATGCCCCTGTATCTGTTCTGGCAGAGGTATTAGTCGACTAATACCTGTTATTAGTCGACTAACACCTCTGTTAGTCGACTAACCCAGGAGCCTAGTCGACTAATTTAGCTTCCAGGAATTTATAGACTCTCTGTATTTTCCCCTGCTGGTCGACTTGACCTATTCTGTAGTCGACTAATAGTTGTAGTAGTCGACTACTCACTTTTTCCTAGTCGACTAATAGGTTGACCTGTAAATATATAACTCTATGTATCTGTATCAGTCGACTAGCCTTACCTGTGTAGTCGACTTGGCCTTAGATTAGTCGACTTGGTTCACTTGTTAGTCGACTATACCTTCCTCTAGTCGACTTGTATATAGCCCTAGTCGACTAATATGAGTCTGTCAGCTGTGTATGGTTACTTGATGGATTGTGGACTTCACCCATGAGTCGTGTAATGGATATAGATGATGTATATGATATCGAGGGATAGATTATGGATGGAATGACTTGACTTATCATGATAGAACTTAGATGCATATATATGTTATGATACCGAGTGTTGGGATATAATGATTGATTCTTAATAGAAGGGGGAATTGTGAATACTTATGGATCAGGGTAGATTGATGGAGAGAGAGAGGACTAGTACTGATTATGGATATATATTGGAACGACGATTAATGTATCAGATTTCTTGATGTGTATTGATACTTGACGATCATGGAGCAATTGGAGATAAGAGTTGGTTGTAATGACTCGGATTATTAGAAGCTAGAGTTCGTCGATGTACCAATTGACTATATTATTTGAATATGGATGAATTGTTAGTGTGGACTTATAGGTGAACTATTTTAGATTGTAGTTCTTTGAGGATGTTTCCATTCCTTACTTGTGATCTTGGTGTCTGTTATATTAGTTGATCTTGAGGATACCAATAGACTGCTATTTATTGCTGTTACTCAGTAATAGGGATAGAATTATTGTGAGAGTAAATTCATCAATATCGGTGATATTATATATTCAGAGTTTGATAGCTTTTACTATTTGATCTCTGTTATTGGTGACTCGAGGATTAGAGTAGATTGACATGATGAGAGAACTGGTTATTGATTCATTAAACTGGTGTGTTACTGTACCGGATCACTTTGACATGGATTGATATTTGACGGTCAGGATGGCTATTGAGGCTAGGTTCATGATGACTATTGAGATCGGCTATTGTTATATGCAGTACAGGCATATGAGTTATTGACCGGTTCCAGATGAGACTGGCTATTGAGTATTATCTAGTTATGTTGTTGTATTGATTCATGTTATTGAAAGTTACTGGGAAATATTGTCGGACCGTAACACATTCATTGTTATATTGTTCTACCGTTTATACGGTATTATTGTTCACATTATTATTGTTACATTGACATTGTTATTGTCACCGTATCGTCCCAGTAATCGAAATAACATGGATATTGATTGTTATAAATAATAATGTAAATTGACAACTTACACTGGGATTGGGGAAATTGATGGAGGAGACAGCGTCTGTATTTTGGGTGGACCTAGGATACAGGTTCCGCAGCCGAGATGCGGTTCCACTGCAGGGTTCCGGGGGATGACTGACATCCCGTATTGTTCATATTGTCATTGTATTGACACATTGTTATTGTTATTGACTACCTAGCGGTAGGACCTGGTTCAGCGCCAGGTGATTGGGCCGTGGTTCCGGGTATGTACGGAACCCACCTAAAGCATGGACAATGTCTCTTCTGTTAATTTCAATAACTTAGGACCCTGGTTGACATGTGTAGTAGGCGTAGTATGGGATGCGCCTATTACAGGTGACAATTGGTGTTCGCTAACATAATAAATGATAATGAACTGTTAATGCATTGTGACTGACTATACCATCTGATTGTACATAGATAAGCTATGATAGACGTAAGATTGTAACCAGGACCAGACTTATGACCAGACTTGGATGCCAACCTAGTGACATGTGATAGGTTACACGCCTTGACATTGATTGCATATTTACAGTTGTGCCAGTTGTCTTCTACCTGTATTCATGTTGTCACCATATGTGTTACTGTTCAGTTATTTATTTTGTTACTTAGTCTGCAGTTGTTCTTACTATTATCTATGCACATTGTTTCTTCTGCACGAGCTCTTTCCCCTTTACACACACACTCACCATGGTCGCGTTCTGACGACCCTAGATTTGCACGTCCAGATATTGGACGGTTGTTTCTAATGTGCAGGTGTTTGATGAGGCGGTACGCTTTGCGAGGAGCTTGGGTCCCCTTCCTCTGATTCTGGTACTTTTGCATTTTCTATTCCTGCTATTATTCCTTGATTTTCGCATATCACATTTAGCCTGTTATTCTATCCCTGTTATTTCATGATTCTATCTTTTATCGCTTTCAACTGCCATATCCTTGTCATTATCCATCTGTTATCATGTATATGTATTGTTGCAGTGATTCTAGGATTATTATAGTTCTGAGTTATAGCTTGTTCAGGTTAATTTAGGCTTAGCGTGTATACTGGGGTATTTTCCTCGCGTGTATGCGTCGCCATAACGTCTCCGTATCTTTAGGATCGGGGCGTTACACCACACCTACATCAAAAATACGAGGGGTGGTCTTTGGTACCCATAACTTTTTGGGTCCATGGGGGTTAGTACCTTCTCTAACCCAAACAAAATTATTTGCTAAATTTGAAGTATGTATTCTATCAAAGCAAAATTTAGCAAGGTGGCCCTTACGTCCACAATGTGTACAAGTGTACACATGAGCATACAAGTGATGATGGTGTCCGTGAGGATCATGTGTATGCCGTGGAGGGTGTGCATGCATAATAGATGGAACTTGTTTCTTTCGAAACAAAGATTCCAATCGTGTATGGTTCATGGCACATTGGCTCATAGTGGAGCCCAAACAATCTACCTTCTTCTTAAGCATGAATATATCATTACCAATTAAAGAAGAGGTGGCACATGCAATAGGTGAAGTGTGTGATACTACCCTTGTTGGCCCAAGGTTACAATCACCCATGTTTATGATGTTTTGATGATTACAAAACATATTAGTTATTTGTACTAATATTGTTTATTGGTTAAGTGTGTTTCAGGGATCTAACTCATCTAGAAGATTTATTCCCTATAAGCAAATGTGTTGGACTCAAGTCAACTCAAATTGGGCTCAAGAATCAAGTGTTGAAGACCTTATGGTGAAAAGCCCTCTTGAAGCACTTGTAGTACTTAGAACCAATGTAAGAAATAGAGTGTTAAAGTTTGAGTTTTGGAAATTGGCTCTAGGATACACACACATGTTTTTGTACACAAGTTTTTATAGTTAGAGTTTTTGTTTTTGAAATTTTTCTCATGACTTGACAAATATCCATGACTCCAAGTTTTACAAAGACTTATATCATTTTTAAATCATGTATACTCTTTACTTCAAAATTTTTTTAAAACAAAAATTCCAGGTCCTGCTGCTGTTTTTCTGTTTCAGGCAAGACCGGCCGACCGACCTGGTCGACTGGCGCCTGTACCAGGACGTGCACGCTTGTGCACGTCTGTCGGCCGACCGCTCGGGTCGACCGACTGTAAGCAGTTGCTCTCGGGTTTTCTGGGTCGACCGCCCCGGTCGACCGCCCGAGGAAAATTATGTTTTTTCTTAGAGGACGGTCGACCGGACCGGTCGACCCGAGCCAACGGCTCTTTGCCAGCTGAGCTGGCGGTCGACCGGGCCGGTCGACCGCCAGGCCTGCAACAGCCCAACGGCTCTTTCCTCTTTTGTGCAATTCTAAAATTTGTTTTTTGGACTGTTTTTTGGCAGACTTTTTCAGGATTTTCTAGATCTTTTTCAGAGCAAATAAGGTCTAAATAAATTGTTTTAAACCTATTTCTCTCCCTATAAATAGAGGAGAAGACTCTCTTACAAAATACCAAGAAAAATCCTCAAGTTTTCAAAGTTTTCAAAGAGAAAAGAATAGTGTTTAAGCTCTCCATTTCCAACTCTTTCTTGAGCTAGTTTTCAGTTGTGTTCCCTAGCAAAAATCATCTTTACAACTGAGTTTTTCTCACTACACTTCATGGAGCCAAAAATCCCTTACTCATTCTATAAGGAAGTTGTAAAAGAGAGAGATATTGTAAAGAGTTTAGTGATCTTGTTGTGATCACTTTGGTTGTTTGTTCCTCTTCTTGTTCTTGTGGAGACACCTCTTCGGTAGAAGTTATTGTACTTGGTGGAGCTCGGTGCTCTGGCCTTCGGTAGACCGTTGTAATCGTCCTCGGTGGATAGTGTAAACCCTTCACGGAGGTGAAGGCGGGGAGTAGAGCGGTGGCTCGAACCTCGAAACAAATACTTGTGTTTGCGATTGTCTTTTGCTCTTGCTCTCTATTTCGCTTTACTTGCAATTGCTCTCTATTGCTTATTGTTTCAAGTATTTTTGCTTCCTCTACTTGTGATATCTTGTGTGCTCTTCATCATTGCCCATTATTCATTCATTGATATTTTGTCGATCAATTCTCATACAACAAGGTTGCATTGCGCACCTCTAACCCATTCAAGGGGAATTGGGAGGAAGGAGTTCAGAACCTCTCACGGGGTATTCGGCTCTTAGTCTTGTTTTGAGAGATCGTTGCATCATTTATCCATCTTAGTTTTAAAAAGATTGTTAGATTAGCAATTACACCTATTCACCCCCCCTCTAGGTGTTTTTCAATTGGTATCAGAGCTTGGTTACTAGGCTCTTGGCTTAACAACCCTAGAGAGATCCTAATTTTGCTAATCACTTCATTCATTTTTTCATACACTCTCACTTAGTAAAAATGGCCGATGGTATTAAGACACCCCCTAAGTTTGATGGACTTAACTTTCCCATATGGAAGGTTAAGATGACCGTTTTCTTGCAATCTCTAGGTAGTCGAGTTGCAAAGGCCGTGACCAAACCCTTTAGTGCACCCCCGGTGATGAATCCACTTGGTCCGAAATAGAGACTAAAGAATTTGATGCCAATGCTAGGGCTCACTATGCACTCCTTCAAGCCCTTAATGATGATGATATAGCTAGAGTTATTCATTGCAAGTCCGCATATGAAATTGGACACATTTGCTAGTTACACATGAGGGGACTTCACAAGTGAAGAGGGTTAAAATAGACCTTCTTCGGTCCCAATATGAGAACTTTTGCATGCAAGAAAATGAAACCATAGATGATATGGTTACAAGATTTACAAAGATCACTAATGGACTTTCTTCTCTAGGTGATGCTATCGACAACGATCAAAGAGTTAGAAAGATCATCCGGGCTCTTCCTCCTTCATGGGAAGTAAAAGCAACCACCTTGAAGGAACTCAATGACAAGGAGGAGATGGAGCTAATTGGTCTCATTAGGAACCTCAAAACCATGAGATGGAGAGGAAAGTAAGGGAGGACATGGCTCCTTCCAAGAAGAAGACTATAGCCTTCAAAAGTCAATTCACTTACTCCGACGAAGAAGATGAAGAAGAAGAAGATGACGAAGAGCTCTCACTTCTTGTGAAGAACGTCCGGAGGATGTACAACAAGACTAAATTTCAAGGAAGAAGGAGATGGCAAGGGGTAAAGAAGAAAGGAAGATTATTTTCTTCAATTGTCAAAGGCCGGGACACATAGTGGCGGAGTGTCCGGATAAAGTAAAGCCTTCCACCTCCAAGAAGCCCTACAAGAAGAAGGCAATGAAAGCTACATGGGATTCCGAGAGCGAATTCGAGGAGGAAATCGACACCGCCAACATGTGCTTCATGGCTAATGAAAGCACAAGCAAGGTAGCCCCTTCCACTTCTCCAAATGATGAACTTTCCATGGATGAGTTAGGAGAAGCTTTTGTAGAATTATCACATAACTATGATTTTCTTAAGAAAAAGTATTTAAAATGATAAAGGAAAATGAATCTCTTAATCATCAAGTTTTCACTCTTTCTAAAGAAAAAGATGAATTACTTTCCACTCTTGTTTCCACCCAAAAAGATTTTGACAAGTATAAGATTTCTTGTAAAGGCAAGTCCCCACTAGTTGATTCTAATGAGATTACCATGCTTAAAGAAAGAATAGACTCATTAGGAATTGTTTTGAAAAATTGTGAGTTTGATAAGAAGAAGATAGAGGCCATGTTTCCTAAGAAACAAGCACCTAAGAAAAATGTTTACCATGCTCATGCTCATGTTCATACCACACAACCTTTACATCGTGGCAAACCCCCAAGACATGCTAACACTTCACACACACATCATGCATTAATGTATGGAAGAGTGTTCTTATGTTCACATTGTGGGCGGAAAGGGCACTTAGCTAATTTTTGCTATGATAGACTAAGTGCATCTCATCATAATTTTTGGGTTCGCAACACTAACTTTCAAGGACCCAAGAAAATTTGGGTACCAAAGTCAACTATTTTGCTAAATGATGTAGGTACCATCCAAGGCCCAAAGACGTAGAGGATTGTGGTATCTTGATAGTGGTTGCTCAAGGCACATGACTTGGGACATCAACAACTTTGCAACCCTATCAAGATACCATGAAGGTGGCACCGTCACCTTCGGAGATGATGCCAAGGGTAAAATCATCGGTATTGGTAATGTAAAACTTGGTACATCCCCTTTAATTGTGAATGTTCTTTTAGTTGATGGCCTCAAGCATAACCTCTTGAGTGTTAGTCAACTTTGTGATAAAGGTTTTGATGTAGTTTTTGATAATGTAGCTTGTAAAGTAATTGATAGAATTTCTAATACTTGTGTGTTTTCCGGTTTTCGTGAAAGTAATGTTTATATGATAGATATGTCTAATATGTCTTGTAATATTACTTGTTTAAAAGCCCTCGATGACGACTCTTGGTTGTGGCATAGAAGATTAGGCCATATTTCATTTGACCATATATCTAGGTTAAACACAAAGGAAATGGTGAAAGGTATTCCTTGTTTGAGTTTTGAAAAGGACCGAGTTTGTGACGCATGTCAACTTGGGAAACAAACTACGTCTTCTTTCAAGTCAATTAAGGATATCATGACATCACGTCCTTTGGAGCTAATTCATATGGATCTATTTGGCCCTACACAAACCAAAAGTCTAAGTGGGAATAGATTTGCATTTGTTTTGGTTGATGACTTTTCACGGTTTACTTGGGTTTTCTTTCTTGAACACAAAAATCAAGCACTTTCATATTTCCAATCTTTTAAGAAAAGAGTTGAAAAAGAAAAAGATGTTTCAATTTTAAGAATTAGAAGTGATAGAGGAGGTGAATTCATTAACCTACCCTTTACCACTTTTTGTGAAGAACATGGAATTAAGCATGAACTTTATTGTCCTAGAACTCCACAACAAAATGGAGTAGTTGAACGGAAAAATCGAACTTTACAAGAGATGGCTAGGACAATGCTAAGTGAATATGGTCTACCACATTATTTGTGGGCCGAGGCCGTAAATACATCATGCTATATATCAAATCGTGTTTTCTTGTGTAAAAATACTTCAAAGACTTCTTTTGAAATGTACTTTTCTAGAAAACCAAATGTTTCATATTTCAAGGTTTTTGGATGCAAATGTTTTGTTTTAAATACAAAAGATAATTTAAGAAAATTTGATGCTAAAACTTATGAGGCAATTTTTGTGGGTTATTCTAATACTAGTAAAGCTTATAGAATCTTCAATAAATCATCTTTGACTATTGAGGAATCTATACATGTTAAGTTTGAAGAATCTAACTTGTTTGTTAAGAATGTTGTAGAAATCGATGCTTTGGATGAAGGTTTGGAGAAAGTGACCTTGGAGGATACACCTACTATGGGAGACAAGCCAAAGGATGATGAAGGAAGTGAAGCTAAAGTAGAAGAGGCTCAAGGAAATGAGATTCAATCAATTGAAGTGGAGCCAACTCAACAACTTTCAAAGGATTGGAGATACAATTCTCATCATCCGAAGGACCTCGTCATAGGTGAAGTATCAAAAGGGGTAACCACTCGCTCTAAACTTCATGATTTTTGTGGACATTATGCATTTATTTCTCATATTAAACCCAAGAACGTCCTCGAAGCCGAGGCCAATTCATATTGGTTGCTAGCCATGCAAGAGGAACTCAATCAATTTGAGCGCAACCAAGTTTGGCACCTTGTTCCTAGGCCCCATGATAGACCAACAATTGGTACTAAGTGAATCTTTAAGAATAAGTTGGATGAATCGGGAAACGTTATTAGGAATAAAGCTAGGTTAGTTGCCCAAGGTTACACTCAAATCGAAGGAATCGATTTTGAAGAAACCTTTGCACCCGTAGCACGGCTTGAAGCCATACGGATGACACTAGCATTTGCCTCATATAAAGATTTTAAATTATTTCAAATGGATGTTAAAAGTGCTTTTCTAAATGGTTTTATTGAAGAGGAGGTGTATGTTGAACAACCCCCCGGGTTTGTTGATCCTACACATCCGGATTTTGTGTTTAAATTAGATAAAGCTCTTTATGGTTTAAAACAAGCCCCTAGGACTTGGTATGAAAGACTTTCTTCATTTTTGATTTCAAATGGTTTTAAGAAAGGTAAAATTGACACCACTTTGTTTACAAAACATGTAGAAAATGATATTCTTATTGTGCAAATTTATGTAGATGATATTATTTTTGGTTCTACTAATGAATCTCTTTGCCAAGCTTTTGAATCATGCATGAAGGATGAATTTGAAATGTTTAAGATGGGGGAACTCAACTATTTCCTTGGACTCCAAATCAAGCAAAGGAAGGATGGGATCTTCATCAATCAAGCCAAGTACACAAAGGAACTCATCAAGAGATTCAGACTTGAAGGCGCTAGAGTGAGCAAAACTCCCATGGCAAAACTACCAAGCTTGGTAAGGATGAACAAGGTAAAAGTGTAGACATTAAACTTTATCGTAGCATGATTGGTAGTTTATTGTATTTGACGGCTAGTAGGCCGGATATCATGTTTTCCGTTTGTCTTTGTGCTCGTTTTCAATCATGTCCTAAGGAGTCTCATTTAGTAGCGGTAAAACGCATTATTAAATACCTTAAGGGCACTATTGAAATGGGTTTGTGGTATCCGAAAACCGGACTATTTGATATGAAGAGTTTTTCGGATGCCGACTATGCGGGTTGTAGGGTAGATAGGAAGAGCACAAGTGGAACATGTCAATTCCTAGGTAATTGCCTTGTATCTTGGTCTTCCAAAAAGCAAAATTCGGTAGCCCTATCAACCGCCGAGGCGGAGTATGTTGCAGCCGGAGCTTGTTGTGCACAAGTTCTTTGGATGAAACATACTCTCCTCGACTATGATTTACACTTTGATCATGTTAAAATATTTTGTGATAATACTAGTATAATTCACATGACAAAGAATGCATATCAACATAGTAAAACCAAACACATTGACATTAGGTATCACTTTCTTAGAGATCATTATGAGAAAGGTGATATTGATATTGATTATGTTTCTACCGATTTTCAACTTGCGATATTTTTACTAAACCATTAGATTATGCTAGATTTTTCTTTATTTGTGGTGAGTTGAATGTTTGCATTATGGATTCTTAAAGAAAAATCTCTTTTGTTTTTGTTTTGTTTAACCCTTTTTGATGTATGACAAAAAGGGGGAGAAAAAGTATAAGTTTGTTTGTTGTTTTGTTTGTTTATGGTGTATTACTTTGATGTATTTGAGTATTTGAGTTTTTGACAAAACTATGTGTTTCCAATGCCTTATGTATTTAGCCTTTCATAGCATTATTGATACATAGCATTATTTGAGGGGGAGCTTTCCAAGCTCTTCTTCCATTTTTATTTAAATAACCTATATGTTTTGTCATCATCAAAAAGGGGGAGATTGTTGGCCCAAGGTTACAATCACCCATGTTTATGGTGTTTTGATGATTACAAAACATGTTAGTTATTTGTACTAATATTGTTTATTGGTTAAGTGTGTTTCAGGGATCTAACTCATCTAGAAGGTTTATTCCCTATAAGCAAATGTGTTGGACTCAAGTCAACTCAAATTGGACTCAAGAATCAAGTGTTGAAGACCTTATAGTGAAAAGCCCTCTTGAAGCATTTGTAGTACTTAGAACCAATGTAAGAAATAGAGTGTTAAAGTTTGAGTTTTGGAAATTGGCTCTAGGATACACACACATGTTTTTGTACACAAGTTTTTATAGTTAGAGTTTTTGTTTTTGAAATTTTTCTCATGACTTGACAAATATCCATGACTCCAAGTTTTATAAAGATTTATATCATTTTTAAATCATGTATACTCTTTACTTCAAAATTTTTTTAAAACAAAAATTCCAGGTCCTGCTGCTGTTTTTCTGTTTCAGGCAAGACCGGCCGACCGGCCCGGTCGACCGGCGCCTGTATCAGGGCGTGCACGCTTGTGCACATCTGTCGGCCGACCGCTCGGGTCGACCGACTGTAAGCAGTTGCTCTCGGGTTTTCTGGGTCGACCGCCCCGGTCGACCGCCCGAGGAAAACTATGTTTTCTCTTAGAGGACGGTCGACCGGACCGGTCGACCCGAGCCAACGGCTCTTTGCCAGCTGAGCTGGCGGTCGACCGGCCCGGTCGACCGCCAGGCCTGCAACAGCCCAACGGCTCTTTCCTCTTTTGTGCAATTCTGAAATCTGTTTTTTGGACTGTTTTTTGGCAGACTTTTTCAGGGTTTTTCAGATCTTTTTTAGAGCAAATAAGGTCTAAATAAATTGTTTTAAACCTATTTCTCTTCCTATAAATAGAGGAGAAGACTCTCTTACAAAATACCAAGAAAAATCCTCAAGTTTTCAAAGTTTTCAAAGAGAAAAGAATAGTGTTTAAGCTCTCCATTTTCAACTCTTTCTTGAGCTAGTTTTCAGTTGTGTTCCCTAGCAAAAATCATCTCTACAACTGAGTTTTTCTCACTACACTTCATAGAACCAAAAATCCCTTACTCATTCTATAAGGAAGTTGTAAAAGAGAGAGATATTGTAAAGAGTTTAGTGATCTTGTTGTGATCACTTTGGTTGTTTGTTCCTCTTCTTGTTCTTGTGGAGACACCTCTTCGGTAGAGGTTATTGTACTTGGTGGAGCTCGGTGCTCGGGTCTTCAGTAGACCGTTGTAATCGTCCTCGGTGGATAGTGGAAACCCTTCACGGAGGTGAAGGCGGGGAGTAGAGCGGTGGCTTTAACCTCGAAACAAATACTTGTGTTTGCGATTGTCTTTTGCTCTTGCTCTCTATTTCGCTTTACTTGCAATTGCTCTCTATTGCTTATTGTTTTAAGTATTTTTGCTTCCTCTACTTGTGATATCTTGTGTGCTCTTCATCATTGCCCATTATTCATTCATTGATATTTTGTCGATCAATTCTCATACAACAAGGTTGCATTGCGCACCTCTAACCCATTCAAGGGGAATTGGGAGGAAGGAGTTCAGAACCTCTCACGGGGTATTCGGCTCTTAGTCTTGTTTTGAGAGATCGTTGCATCATTTATCCATCTTAGTTTTAAAAAGATTGTTAGATTAGCAATTACACCTATTCACCCCCCCTCTAGGTGTTTTTCAACCTTAGCATGGCAAACATGTGCATCAATCTTATTTTGCAAACAATCATTTTTCTTTAAACAAGCATCCAAATCTTTAGAAATTGAAGCAATCTTCATTTTTAAAGACTCATTCTCTTTTAAAACAAAACTAACTTTTGAAGACAAGTTTTCATTTTTCTTCAAAATAACATTGCAATCTTTTTTAGATTTCAAAAATTCATTTTCTTTTAGGGCAAGGTCTAGTTGAGATTTCAATGAATCCCTCTCATTAGAAATCTCTTCCTTCTCTTGCAAAATAATGTCAAGTCTAGAAATCAAATCTTTATTTTCATTGTTAAGACCTACACTCTTCTTTTTCAACAAATTATATTTTTCTATTAATTTTTCACAAATAAGAGAAAGTTCTTCATTCAAAGTATGGGCATCAACAATTTCATCACATGAAGAACTAGAATCAAAACTATCTGGTTGAGATTCTGATTGTACCCCAAGGGAGTCATTCCCTTGGACCATATAGCATTGTGAGTCGGATTCTCCACTAGACTCCTCCGGTTGGATAGGCAATTGAAGCTTGGAGGTGGTTGTGGTTGTCAACTTGTTCCACACTGCAAAAGCGGAATCAAGATTAGAAACATGTATAAGATATTCTTTTGAAAGCGTGCTTCTAATGGCCTCAAGAGCTTGTGCATTGGCCCCTATATGATTGCTATTACCAAGATAGCATTTCTTGGTAGCGGCAAGGAAAACATGCAAGCCTAGGGTTTGTAGGTAAATGGACATCTTAGTCTTCCAAAAAAGAATGTTGGAAGCATCAAACATAGGTGGGGTCATGAAGTCCATGGGTCCAAACTATATGTGTGCAAACAAGTAAATGCAAATGATAGATTAGCAAACAAGGATCTCACTCCTAGGATGTTAAGCCTAAGTATCAAGAGCGTAGGCTCTGATACCAATTGTAAATCACCTAGAGGGGGGTGAATAGGTGATAATGCTAATCTAGAAACTAAATGCGCTAAATGCGGAAAATTAAAACAAATTTGCAATCACACTTAATACAACACACAAGTGTAGCCGAATTCCCCGTGAAGGGCTCTGGACTAACTCTGATATTTTTTTTTACTTCTCCTTCACTTGAATTAGGCCGGCGGAGCTAGCCTTTACGCGAGGTTAAAGACAATCCTTTCTGAATCAGGAACGAGCTTCCGGCGAAGATAGCATGAATTTCCCGCAAAGTTCAGACTGTGCTTTTAGCGGAGCTAAGGCATGCTTTTCGGCGAAGTTATCAATAGGTCGCGCTAAGTCAGCACTTGACTTGTGGTGGAGTTAGCCCTTGTGGGGCTGAATTAGTGCTTCTCGGGAAGGAACTTTAGGCGCCGTTTCAAATTAATTTAAAATGACAGCCTATGCTCTTTTCGAGGCGTCGTTTCAGGCGATCATCGGCCTATAAAAGCCCGATCGGGCTGAGAGAGAGAGTCATCACTTCTCTTTGAATTTTCCAGAGCATTTGACTCTTCTTCTTCTTCCTTCTTCTTTACTTGAGAATTCAAGAACCTCCACTGTTCTTCAATGGCTCCCAAGAGACGAGCGGGAAAAGAGGTTGCAACCTCTGCAATGGAGGGTCCTTCTCCTCCTCCGGTCATTGAACGACCAATCGACGGTAGGGATTTTTCCCTTTTGATCAGAGATTGCCATCTCTCTCTTAGAGCCAATTTCTGGCTGTCTTTAAATGAATCCAAGATGATCAATCATGATCTTGTGATTTTAGGGAGTTCAATTCCCTGAATTTTCTTTGATTTCTTGATCGGGAATCCAAGAACTGAAGAGTTTTTCTTTAAGCTTCTAAGCGAAGCTATCCTTAGGCAGTTCACATCCTGTTGAATGACAGGATGCGAAGTTGTCCTTTGACATGTAACTGAGAAGGACCTTGATGCCCCTGAAATAGTCTTTGGACCATAATATCCTTCTGTTGAAGTTAGCCCTTGGGGCTTTGTTGCATTCTGTTGTTCAAGACTAAGCTTCTAGAGCGAAGCTAACACTTGGATATTTTCTTGCATCCTACCTTCGTGTGGAATGTGGAGTTACGCTGCAGCTGTGAAGCTAAGCTTTGGGGCGAATCTATCATCAGGCCAGCTTCGCTCGGAGAGCGAGGCTATGCCTTGTCAAATTTTGCTTTCTTGTTTTAGCCCTTGTTTGGCTGATGAACTAATCATAGTTTTTCTTTATTTTTTGCAGTGCACTACACTCCTGGTCCTTTGAACAGTCTCTTCGGCACAGCCAGGGGGTTAGACGGCAATGTCAGCCTGCAGTTCCAAGGGTAGGCTTCGCTTTTCAGCGAGCGGAGCTCTCCTGCTCGAGATACACTTATTTATGGTAGGGATCAACGCACCATGAGGAGCATCTTAATAACTGCTCCCCTTGAAGATTCTGACTGAAGAATCTATCGGAAGCTCGGCTTCATGTTTGGAGACGCGGCGCCAGACCATGATCGCCAGCTGCTAGCCGGAGAGGGGCAGTGGATTTTCCAATTGGATGGCGAGAAGTTCTATCTTCCGTCTAACAAGTGGCATTTTCCCTTGTCTTTCTTCCAATGCGTGACGAAGGCTCGGAAGATGCAGTGGCAAGTGAGTCAGAGTACTGACTCCATTCACGTAGGAAAATTGATACTTCTCTCTCCCGGTTACACAAGGATGGGGCCTCCTCGCTGCATAATGGGTCTACACGCTGGGAATGTACTGCCAGACATCCCAGTGGGAGAAAATCCTGTGGTGGCACAGACCTTTGGTAATCAATTCTTTAAAGTTCATGAGAACTACCCAGTCACCGATTTCAGGACCCCAGGGTGGATTCACCCTCCGAAGGCATGGTGGAGGGATTTGACTCTATATGTCCTTGCTCATTTCGAGGAGGATCTGGAGAGGCTGAATCTTTATGAGGCCGTCAGGGCGACCTGTTATGGCATCGAGATGAGCGTAGCGAACTTCTATGCCATCTTTGAGTTATACTGCCCAGCTATAGGGACTTTCTTCACCTCTATTGGCGAACTGGGCATGGCTCTGCATGAGATGTGGGAAGTCTCTGCTCTGCCCTTGGGATCTTTCCCATACGAAGAATACTTCCCTGTAAGGCGGAATTGGCACTCTGGAGAAGCAAGAGCCCGCCTTGTTTGAGACCTACCGGAGTTAATGTGCCATTTGTACATTTGCTCCAGCATGCATGGGAGCAGTAAGGGAGCTTCATGTAGCTTGAAGAGCTGGAACAATTATTTGTTCCCAGATATGGAAAATACTCCTGAGGCGGCTCATTGTGGAGTTGCTGATGAAGACATCTTTCGCCGGATGCAAAAGTATTCTCAAGGGATCTAATTTTGGAAGAAGATGACGGCCCCTATAAAAAAGGCGATATTCTTTGGAGTTTCCACCATCAGGCTCGTCGGCCGACGTCCCGGAAGGCCCTACTAGCTGGTTTCTTGACGGTCTGGTTAAAGAGGTGTGTGGTGCCGTCTTCTTCGGGCGACGTCATTCATCCGACTATCTTGCTGCTTGCCGTTCGCCTAGTCCATGGTCGTTCTCTGGGACTTCTTCCGGTCATGGTGTGTTGTATTCAGAGAGGCCTTTGTGCATTGACAGAGGCTTTCTGTAAGCCACCAACGACGAAGCGGGGAAAGGGACTATTTTGCCCTGCGACGGACCAAACCCCAGAATAGGTCTGTCGTATACTTATTTGATGGCGTGGTTTGCCCTTCACTGTCCCTCCTTGATCGAAGCTGGAGAGGACCCCCAGAAGGTGTTCGAATGGTGCTTCTCCGCCGATTCGAGGGATGTTCATGGCTGAGGACTTACGTGGCTGCGGTCTATAAGTTGCTGAATCGCTATGACGTCTATAGCCTTTTCCACTGCTTCCCTATATTTGGGATGCGGGCTATGGAGAGGAGTTCAAAGACGTAGGGAAGGGAAAACGTCATTGAGCCGGGGAATTTTTGAGTGGCTGGTCAGCATTCGGCCCTCATATTTATTGTACAGAAGCGGGGACATCTGCTACTTGGAGCCTTATGTTCCAAGTCGGTTTGCCCGTCAGTTTGGATATGACCAACTGTACGTGGGCAACCCAAACATCAATCTGGCTTTCATGGGGAGCCTCATCGATGGGGCCCGTGCCTGGCGATTCTTCATTGCAAGCTGTACCGAGGCGCGGCTGTGCATGCCGCTAAGGACTCCGAACCTTCTGATGACCCTGGGATTCTGTCAGTGGTATGCAAGCTCAAACTCCACACCCCCTCGAATTCTCTGTTAATTTTTCTGGTGTGAAGTTAATTTCTCAGCGGCTAAAGCGAAAGTCACTGAGAAGGGCGAGGGTAAAAGGGTTCGCGTCCCAGGCCTCGGGGAGTTCATTGCCGTTGATGACAGTGAAGCCTCGGATACAGGGAGTCCTCGCTTCGAAGCGGATACAGGTGCTGAGTCTCCAGCAGCTGCTTCTGGCGTGGTGGGGACGGCCCCCATAGAACATGCCACTGTTGAAGAAGTGGAGGAAGAAGATCCCGACGTTCACTTCAAACGAAAGCGGGAGGGTGGATCTCGCAGGAAGCGGGTGGTGAAGAAGCCCCGTCACCAAGCTCCTACAGTTATTGTAGAGGGCGAACCATCTGCAGCGCTTCCTCCTCTTGCCCCATTGCAACTGAATTGTCGGCTCCTAAACCGACTACTGGTGAAGCCACTCCAGACCTGGGTAAAATCAGCTTCGTCCTTGTAATATACTTTTTATGTGTTCCGGACAGCTCATATTTGCTTTGTGATGCAGGAACTGAGACGGTGAGAAGCCCGAGAGCTGAAGCTGTCGGAGAACAAGGGGAGCATTATGATCCCTTGTTTACTTATAAGGAGGGCGATGAGGCTGGCTATTTTGCTGTCTCAGAAGGATCCGGAGGTGACGCGGCTGATGTCGGTCCTTCGGGCGCCGGGACTTCAAAAAGAAGTTCCGAAGCTTCTAGCTCCTTTGGATGGACCACGGAGGGTTCGGCAAGTGAAGGCGGGCCGACCATTCGTGTTGACTCCACCAAAGATTTTCTGATAGAGCCCGTAGAGACTGATGTAGCCGCCAAGACGATTGAGGCGACATTATCTTTTGGTACGATTTTGACCTTTTGACTCTTGCTATTTGTTGTGCCTTGCCTAAACAAAGTCTTGTCACAGGTGTTCCGCCTCTGGGTGCGTCGACTTCAAGAGAACCCACCCGTCTTCCTGAGGGATCCAGGGGAAGTAAGCACTTCGACCGCGGCGGATGCTGCTGAGTTGGATGCTTTGTATGGTGACCTGCCCTCTTATCAGCCTGAACCAGTCAGAGGAACAGAGATTGAAGGGACGGTAGTCACGGAGGCAACCTCACTTCCAACTATATCAACGAGTGAGGTGCCATCCGTTTGGCCAGCGCCATCTATCTTGCCAGATGCGGAGCTGAGAGTGATTACCAGTCCTACTTCCCCAACACTGGTGGTTGAGCCCGCTCTTCTAGAAATAGTCACTAGTCCCACCTCGGTTGTGGCTAGTGTACTAGTTTCAATGAGGACTCCGCCGAGATCACCGACGACCTCTCATGTTGCTGCAGCCAGTGCTTCTACTATTCCTTCCACAGTAATGTCAATAAAGCCGGTGGAATCTTCAGAGGTTGCCCGTCTGCCAGGAGTGATTGAGACCGAGAATGAATTCGTGGCTGAGCTAGTCGATAGCTTTTATAAGGGCTTGAAGTGATCCATCAATTTGATTTTGAAAGACTCGACTGCCTCATTCTCTGCTCTAAAGGTAGTTCTCTCCTGAAGTATTGAGATTATCCGGGAGTTTGGAGGAGATAACCAGGCCGCTGCATTGGAACTTTTGGTAGACCAACTTGAGAGGGATGTAGATGAATGGCGTTGTCTTAGCCATTCGGACCTGGAGTCTTCGGTTAGCGAGCAGCTTGCGCACCTTGTTGCTCAAATGCATGAAGCCCATCTTGCCGCTCAGAAAGCTGCTAAGGCCATTTCTGCTGACTTGAAGTCCTTGGAAACAAGGAAGGTAGAGCTCGGGGACGCCATAGATGCTTCTAACAGTGCTCTTCTTGACGCTGAAGATAAAATTGAAAAGGCCAAGGAGATGATCAGGAAGGCAAATCTTCTCTTATCCAAGGCTGAACCAGTGCGTCTTGAAGAGACTGCGCGGCTCAGAGTGACAAACTCTCGCGGCGGGAGTTAGCTCAGAGGCAACCTTGGTTGAAGTTGAAGCTCGCTTAGCCCAGACGGCGAGCTTTAATGAGGCTAAGCTGAGATCGCAGGCGCTTGTCCGGGCTGCTGATGATAGGAAGACAAGGCTGGCCTTCTTGAAGAACGGATCAAATCTTATGAAGCAACCTTATAGCTTGTAATATATGTGCCTTCATGTATCCCTTCTTTTTGGAATCAATGAAAGTAATTTTGTTTTAACTCCCCTATCGTATTTTCGACTTGTTTTATCTTTTGAATTGTCGCTTTCAAGTTACATTGCAGCCATTTGATAAAATAGTCCTTACTGGACTGAATAATGAGACTTGGCTATCTGCCGGTTCAGAGATCGCAATGACGTAACCCGTTGAGAAGCCACCAAGCTCGAAAGTAGTCCTTGATGGACTAAAAGGTGAGACTTGGCTCTGCCGGTTCAGAGGTCGCAATGACGTAACCGGTTGAGAAGCCACCAAGCTCGAAAATAGTCCTTGATGGACTAAAAGGTGAGACTTGGCTCTGCCGGTTCAGAGGTCGCAATGACGTAACCGGTTGAGAAGCCGCCAAGCTCGAAGTAGTCTTTGATGGACTAAAAGGTAATACTTGGCTATCTGCCAGTTCAGAGGTCGCAATGACGTAACTGGTTGAGAAGCCGCCAAGCTCGAAAGTAGTCCTTGTCAGACTAAAAAGGTGAGACTTGTCTTTTGTAAATGTCAACAAGCTCGAAAGTAGTCCTTTACGGACTAAAAAGGTGAGACTTGGCTATCTACCGATTCAGAGGTCGCAAGGACGTAACCGGTTGAGAAGCCACCAAGCTCGAAAGTAGTCCTTGTCGGACTAAAAAGGTGAGACTTGGCTATCTGTCAGTTCAGAGGTCGCAATGACGTAACCGGTTGAGAAGCCACCAAGCTCGAAAGTAGTCCTTGTCGGACTAAAAAGGTGAGACTTGTCTTTTGTAAATGTCAACAAGTATAGAAGGTAGTCCTTGACGGACTGAAACTTGTCTTTTGTAAATGTCAACAAGTTTGAGGGTAGTCCTTGACGGACTGAAAGGTGAGACTTGCCTTTTGTAAATGTCAACAAGCTCGAAGGTAGTCCTTGACGGACTGAAACTTGTCTTTTGTAAATGTCAACAAGTTTGAGGGTAGTCCTTGATGGATTGAAAGGTGAGACTTGACCATCTGCCGGTTCAGAGGTCGCAATGACGTAACCGGTTGAGAAGCTATCTGCCAGTTCAGAGGTCGCAATGACGTAATCGGTTGAGAAGCCACCAAGCTCCAAGTCGTCCTTGTCGGACTAAAAGGTGAGACTTGTCTTTTGTAAATGTCAACAAGCTCGAAGGCTGTCCTTGACGAACTAAAACTTGTCTTTTGTAAATGTGAACAAGTTTGAGGGTAGTCCTTGACGGACTGAAAGGTGAGACTTGTCTTTTGTAAATGTCAACAAGCTCGAAGGTAGTCCTTGACGGACTGAAACTTGTCTTTTGTAAATGTCAACAAGTTTGAGGGTAGTCCTTGACGGACTGAAAGGTGAGACTTGGCCATCTGCCTGTTCAGAGGTCGCAATGACGTAACCGATTGAGAAGCCACCAAGCTCGAAAGTGATACTTGTCTTTTGTAAATGTCAACAAGTTTGAAAGTAGTCCTTGACGGACTGAAAGGTGAGACTTGTCTTTTGTAAATGTCAACAAGCTCGAAGGTAGTCCTTGACGGACTGAAACTTATCTTTTGTAAATGTTAACAAGTTTGAGGGTAGTCCTTGACGGACCGAAAGGTGAGACTTGTCTTTTGTAAATGTCAACAAGCTCGAAAGTAGTCCTTGACGGACTGAAAGGTGAGACTTGGCCATCTGCCGGTTCAGAGGTCGCAATGACGTAACCGGTTAAGAAGCCACAAGCTCCAAGTAGTCCTTGTCGGACTAAAAGGTGAGACTTGGCTATCTGCCGGTTCAGAGGTCGCAATGACGTAACCGGTTGAGAAGCCACCAAGCTCGAAAGTAGTCCTTGTCGGACTAAAAAGGTGAGACTTGTCTTTTGTAAATGTCAACAAGCTCGAAAGTAGTCCTTGACGGACTGAAAGGTGAGACTTGGCCATCTGCCAGTTCAGAGGTCGCAATGACGTAACCGATTGAGAAGCCACCAAGCTCGAAAGTGATACTTGTCTTTTGTAAATGTCAACAAGTATAGAAGGTTTGATGGGATTTAGAAAAAGGTCTCGTTTTTATTACAAAAAACGAGGAGATCACTGTCATAGGTTTAATGTTAACGTAACAGCGAAATGGATAGAAAGATCTGTATACGTGGTCTTACCATTCTATGGATGAGAATTGGTAAGTGATTTTGGAGAGGGAATCAAATGGGAACAGGTCCTTTAGGTTTTTTAGCAAATCCCCACCTGTCAACGGATTTGATATGCCTTTACCAACTATCGTTTGAGTTGGGCTAGCCATGCTATTCCCCTCAGCATGATGAGTTGTCGAGGACTTATGTTAGGCTTAAAGGCCAACATTTTCCTCTATCCTTAACCGTTAAGGATGTTGAATCATTTTGTTAACGTATGTGTAACCTTGATTCTCCTTTGAGACAAACAATGTATGACCAGGTTCCTACTGATTTATGGTTGCATGATCTCGTTTGGAAGAAGAGAGAGGCTCTCTTTGCGTGTACCTTGGATATGAAGGTCTTGATCAGAGGTGTAGTGTTAACTTGATCATGAGAAGGATCCTTAATCAAGGATAATACTTCTTTAAGAACTTGCCATTGATCGGCATCATGAGTAAATCGTCATCTGAAGTCATATGGCGGTATGCTCCGTTTGAATAAACTGTTTCTATTACAAACGGTCCTTCCCATTTAGGCTGAAATTTACCTTTGGTTTTGTGCGTCATGATCATCGGTCGTCTGACGGCTAAAACCAAATCTCCTTTCTGGAAGACCCTTTGTTTGACCTTCTTATTGAAGGCTTTTGAGATTCGAGCTTGATACAACTTGATATGCTGCTGAGCTTGTAGTCGCTTCTCATCTAGGGCTTCGAGCTCTTGAAGACGCAACTGATCATTGTTTTCTGATGTGATTTTAGTGGTCAGAGCCACTCGTAATGACGACATCTGGATTTCTAATGGAATGACTGCTTCACACCCGTACACCAAGAAAAAAGGCGTATTCCCTGTAGGGGTCCGAACCGTGATTCGGTAGGCCCAAAGACGTTCACCAAGCTTTTCATCCCAATCTCGCTTATTCGAGGAGACAAACTTCTTGAGTAACTTGATGATTGTTTTGTTGAATGCTTCCGCCAAGCCATTAGCAGCGGGATTATAGGTAGTTGAAGCTACATTCTGAATTCGGTATTTATCGCAGAACCGATAGAATACCTGGCTTATGAATTGGGGACCGTTATCATGAATGATCCGCCTAGGGACACCAAATCGATGGATGATATGGTGTTTGATGAAATTCACCATGTTAGAAGTTTTGACTTTTACCAATGGTATGGCTTCTGCCCACTTTGAAAAGTAATCGGTTATTGCCAGGATAAACCAGTGACCTCTGGCCCTACGATATCGATTCCCCATGCTTCAAATGGCCATGAAGCAACAGTTGGGTGGAGCAACTCTGGAGGCTGGTGTATGAAGTCCGCTTGAATCTGGCACGCTTTACACCTCCGTGCATATTGGATGGCATCAGCTATCATGAATGGCCAATAGTATTCAAGCCTATGCAACCTGTCTTTAAGTTTTGGACCTAGCTGATGAGCTCCGCAAATGCCGTCGTGTGCTTCTTTAAGCACTTCCTGCGCCTTTGAATTAGAAAGGCAACAGAGAAGGACACCGTCATATGAACGACGGTAAAGTGTCTTCGGAGTTGGTCGTAGTAAAAACGGAGAGACTTTCGTCTGATAGATGCTGCTTCTTTAGGATCGTCTAGCAGCAGACCATGTAAGGCATAGTCGATGAGAGAAAATCGCCAATCTCTCGGCTCAAGATCCGTCGAGACATTATAGGCTTCTCGGGTTCTTAACATATGCTTAGAGCATACAGGGTGTCGAGTTGCCACTGTGAGGTGATACTCGGCGTCGACTGGCGGGGCTAGTGTTGTTGCTAATGCAGCAAAAGCATTCGCCTTGGTATTCTGAGATCGAGACACGTGCCCGATGTAGAAACCATCAAAGAGATTAGCCAATTCGATGACTGTGTGATAATAAGGCACCAAGTCTTCGTGACGGACCTCATATTCGCCTTTAACCTGATTGATAATCAGTTTTGAATCGCCGTAAGTTTCGAGATAGCGTATCCCCATTCCATGGGTGAGCTGAAGGCCAATAAGTAGAGCATTATATTCTGCTACATTGTTGGAGCATGATTCTGTTAGAGAAAACGCTCTGGGAAGGACATGATTCTGTGGGGAGATAAACACAACCCCCACTCCGGCAATGGTCCTGCCTTTAGGACCTATTCGAGATGCTCCATCGAAGAACATCTGCCAAACTTCATCCTCTGAAGTTACATTAGACTCGAGACTTCATCCGGAATATCTTCGTGAAGTTTTGAGTTCTCCGGGACTGGATGAGCAGCCAAGAACTCTGCAAGGGCCTGACCTTTAACCGCCTTTTGAGGGATAAAGATCGTGTCGTATTGAGACAAAAGAAGCGCCCATTTAGCTAATCTCGAATTCAATGATCCTGCCTTCGTCATGAGAAGACGCAAAGGATTCACTCTGGAGATGACATGTATGGTTTTGCCAACCAAATAATGTCGTGTCTTCTGAACAGCAAAGACAAGAGCTAAGCACTCTTTCTCGATAGGATTATAGTGAGATTCCGCCTCTATTAGAGTCCTGCTCCTTTTATCCCCGCAGAGGGGATTAGCACTAAATAATACTTCAGTTCTAGATTCGCGGTTAAGAACCTTGGAAACGCCCTTGGGCGCTGAAGCTGCATAAGCAACGCTATCAGCACTTAGGGACAATCCCTTAGCTCCGCCACAAAGCGCGAGCTGAGCGCTTGAAGAACTGGGGAACGAAGCACGCTGTGGTACTTTATCCGCTATGCTGCTGCGAAGGCGATTAGCCTTAGATAGTGCTTTGGCTCTAACTTCGCGGCTAAAAGCTTTGGAAACGCCCTCAGGCGCTGAAGCTCATAAGCAACGCTATCAGCACTTAGGGACAATCCCTTAGCTCCGCCACAAAGCGCGAGCTTAGCGCTTGAAGAACTGGGGAACGAAGCACGCTGTGGTGCTTTATCCGCTATGCTACTGCGAACATCATGCATACGCTGAGGTACAGTAGCTTCGCTCATGAGAGCGAGGCTGGTGCGAGTTATTCTTGAGTTGGGCGAAGGTATGGTCGCCGCTGTAACCTCGCGGCTGGCAGCATTGTTGGAGCAGGCAGGCATCTTGCCTTTTTCTTCACGAGAGAGATGCACTTGTGGCGTAGCTACGCCTGAGGCTTTATTCAGAGCCTTCTACTTTGGTCTCCACATCTGCTTTGACAAGGGAGACTTAGGTTCGCAAGGAACCTGACTAGCCACACGCGAGGCTGAGGGGTGTTGGCAGAATTCTGCTCCTGGTTTTTGTTCCGAAACCTTGGTCATAGAGACCTTTCTATGTTTCCGCGCGCGAAATATTAGACCACCCCAGAGAGGACTTCTTCATATTTTTCTTGGTCGAAGTGGACGACCAGGTTCTCTAAAGTGTTGGACTTGGACTGCGGGCGTGCTTCCTTGTTACGCCAGAGAATCGCAGCAGGCTCGCAGGGAGCCTTATTTGCCTCCGCAGAGACTTGCATTGAAGATTTAGCCAGAGAGGCTCTGGCTGCACCGGCTTTCCTGAATTCAGAGATAGACCCGAAGGTCTGTTCGTCGCATTGTGACACTTGATTCTCAGCAGTGGAGAATATCTTCCCCAGTGGAGTCGCCATCTTATTTTCCATTGATTTGCAAAGGGGAAAAACTTACAAAAAAGGGTTGAGGAGCTAAATTACAAGTAGCACAAAAGATTATAAGTAGATCTCCTCTGAGATTCTAGAAAAGTGTGCCGATAGGAGTCTGGTTAGCGCGCGACCACTTTGTCCCTTTGACGATGCGAGCGATAAGATTCCCTTCTCTTCTGGTTCAGGGAATCGGAGAACAAAAGGTTGGTAGAACCCTCTTGTTGCTTCTCAAAACCGCCTTCGCTTAGGAATTCTTTCTCACCTGCTTCCGAAAATTCCTTGAGAGGAAGGAAGGTATTAGGGTATCAGCACCCTGATTAGAGAAGCATTTCTCTAAAGTCTCTGAATTCTTGGAAGCAAGAGACTAGATCTCTGTTTGTGCGCGGTGCGTCCTCTCGAGAAGTCTGCCGTCTCTCTAGAGCGTATCGCATGTGTCCTTTCCTTGTGTCCCTGGTGGGCTATTTATAGGGAGAGCAGGGGTATAATTGTCCCTTGAAAATATAGAAACAGATTGAATCAAATCTGTTTAAATCTAGAAAGTAGCCTTGCTGCGAGGCTAGGATCAGCTTCTGCGAAGCTAGAAATAGCAGGTCGGTTGATCCTCTTGATCTGTTTTGATCCTTTCCATATACTTGAAAGATTTCCCCTGATCCTCTTACTCGTTTTAAGAGAGTCAGGAGATTATGGCAATCAACTGCCAAATTTGATCTCAGATTTGATCTTGATTGGATTTGATCTCGATCCGAAATAGATTTGGTCTCATCTGGAGATTTAATTGGTCAAAGGTTGACCATGACAGACCCGCAGCGGCGCACCCGTGTCGAGCTCACAACGGAGCTGGAAGGCGCATGTGGCGAAATCAGAAAACAGCTCTTCAGCGGAGCTAGATAATGTCTGTGGCGAAGCTATCGAACATTCTTCTGCTTCAAGCGAAGCTAACTCTCTGCGGAGTTAACTGAGCACTTCAGGCGAAGCTATAGGTTAGCTTCCTGACGGAGCTGTGAATGGCTTCAAGGCGAAGTTAGGTGATCTTAGCCTCTCAAGCGAGGCCGTCTCTTTAGGCTCATGTGATGCCAAGTGCTAGCATCTTAGACCTGCTGAGGTCTGTTTAGAGACAATCTGGGCTTACTGTCTGATCAGTAGAGTCCAAGTTGCTTCCTTGTCCCTCAGAGATGGGTGAAAACTGGTCGTCGACTTATCTGTTACTTGTCTTTTGTAAATGTCAACAAGTACAGAACTGGTCGTCAGCTTGTCTATCGCTTGTCTTTTGTAAATGTCAACAAGTTTAGACATTGTTCGGACCAATCAGCCTATCTTTCACTTGTCTTTTGTAAATGTCAACAAGTTTAGACATTATTCAGGCCAGTCAGAATCTTGTCTTTTTTAGAGTGTCAACAGGCTATTCGTGAGCTATAGAGGGAGAGGGAGAGAGAGTGTGAAGAGGAAGAAAGAAACTAGAGAGAAAGTAAGGTTTTGGATTTTTTTGAGAGAGAGGTTTTTGGGTGGAATGGAAGGTGAAAGATGGTGGAAGAGAGGGCGGTAAAGGTCTGGGCTGTTGGCGGCCTGAAGTAGGAAGGAGAAGTAGATAGAAAGTAGAGAGAAGTTTATTTTTAGAGAGTGAAAGTGAGATTTTAGTCTTTTTAAGAGAGAAAGGGGTGGAAAGAGGGAAGGATGGTGTGGCTGGCTAGTGAGCTGGATAGGGTGGTGTGGTGGTGGTTATGGTGGTGTAGTAGTGATTGTTGGATTTTTGTAGAAAGAGAAAGGGATTTTAGAAAGATAAAATGGGTTTTTGGAGAGAGAAGATGTTGAGAGAGAGGGAATGTGGCCGGCTTCGTTATGGAGAAGCGAGAGGGAGGATATGATGAGGGGGGAGGCTTGTGGAGGAAGCCAAGGGTTTGGCTTCATGAAGAAGAAGAAAAAGAAAGAATTTTCTAGAAAGATGGAGAAAATAAAAGAAAAAGAATAGGAAAAGAAAAGAAAGGGAAAATAAAAATGTAAATATTAAATTGTTAGGGGGTTATCTGCAAATGTCACCTAATAAAATATTATAAAAGAAAATAAAGAAAAATGGAAAAGAAATGAAATTAGAAAGGAAAAGAAAGAAAAAGAACAGATTCTATTTAATGAAAAAATAAAAGAAAATATTTTTAAATTTTATCAGGCCAAATCTAGATCCAGTGTAGGGTCTTGTGAAAAAATTTCAGGTCAAGAAAATAAACACACACATAAATTGACACATATAAGATCAAAACGTCAAAAATCGTAAAAAGATATGTATTCTGGAATCAGGATATTACACTCTACCACCTCAAACAAAATTGCGTCCTTGCAATTTCAATAAGGAGGGAGATGAACATGAAAAGGATCAAAATGACGAAAACAGCAAGAGAAAATGGGAATGATCAGTAAAAGTTACTGTTATAGCAGGATATAATGGAATGAGTAGAAAAGAAGACTGTCTCAAAATACAAAAGTCGTGTGAGTAAGAGACTAAGAAGAGGAACGATGGAAGGATTTCAGGAGTCAAAGGAAGAATGATCCGGAAAAATAGATAACTTTTTACTTGTAGTTGAAATGTGTACTCATGATTCATGTGCCAGTTGCAAATTAATATCATATTAATGTGCCAATTAGTTGTATTGAAGGGAAAAGAGCCTAAACTTTGATACCAAGCAGTAAAGCTCTGCCCCCACTGGGTACGAAAATGCTACTCAATGTATATACACATAATAGATTACCTGAACGTATACACGCTAAGCATATCAGTACAGTCAGGAATCAGAGTACGAAAGTACAATGATAATGTACATTCTAACATTACAGTTCAAGTACATTGTTATCTCAGAATGTGATCCAATATTACAGGAATATTACATCACTCTGGGATACAAAATATGATTTACAAGAGATTTATATGGGCCAAAAGTGGTAGATGCTCTCGAGTAGAAAAGAGGAATCTCAAGAGGCAGCTAAAAGCAATAGGTCAGGAGGATCTGCTATGAAGTCTCCACACTTTCGCTGCGCACTAAAATCAACAATAGGCACTTCACGAAGGTCCGAGCTCCAAAATCTGGACATGCAAGTCCATGGTTGACACAAAAGCAACTCAACGAGTACGTAAAATGAAGCCAAGTAGCGTGCACAGGTGACACACGTGCACAAGAATATCAGTGGATCGTATACTCAAGTCAGGCAGGCAGACAATAAACAGTAAACAATAAATGGAATTAGAACTAATACAAAATTATAATATAACGTCCAATCAATATGTTGTATGTAACAGTAGGCAAAACCTGTTGTATGAACCCAATTATTGGGTCAGTGAGATTAGTACACCGAGAGGATAATCCAAACATGAAAACCCTCATGTATATACCATTACCTCACTTCACCATCAACTGAGCGTATACAACCTGAACTGCTTATAAATAAGTATGTCAGTGTCATCCAATAAATGTAGCTGTATGCAAAACCAGTTGTATAGACTCAATTGTTGAATTCATGAAATTAGTACGTCAGGGGAATAATCCAGATAAGGAAACCCCTATATATATAACATATGTCTCATTTTACAATCAGCTGAGTATATACAACTAGAATTATTGTATGTTAGTATTCTGGCAGGTGAAGTCCCATGTTAGGAGTATTAGTTATATTTGGAAGTGATGTATATATGGAAATCAGGATAACTTAATTATATAATAATAACAATAATCAATATCGTTTCTTATTTTAATGTTCTAGTGTCCCATATCATTAGCAGCTTATACTGGAGTCCGTACTTTCAATGGAACACATCCTAATCTGGTATACAGATACCATTGTTTGAACGAGAGAGTGATCGAATAACATCCGTTCCTGACATTATTATTAGATAATTAAGTTATGTCAGATATGGATTAAGGTGTAATGCATTATGTTATATAATAATGATTATCAGTACCACTTGATATTTTAATCATCTCCCTTCCAATGTCACCCATCACCGACAGTCCATATTGGAGTTTATACTCTGATAGACTCACTCGGAGCTGATATGGGTGTACCAGAACCTAAATGAAGGAGAGACCAAATATCACACGTTCCTAGCACCATCATTCTTGGGTTGTTGCATTCTTATTTTTCATCTGATCTATATGTCTAGGTATTTATTTCCGGTGCACATACATCCACATATGAAAAGGATAGGACGAGTTTAGTTATTGGAAATCGATGGGGATCAATTGTATCAGGGTCATAATAGGCCCCATGCATACCCAAGTAAACAGCCTCAAGACATCCGGCACTAGACTCTAGAACCAGTTGCTAAGCCATAAGGGTCTTATTTGTATGTCCTAGAACAGGAATGGATCAGGACAGGGGTGCTAGTTCACCCCAACCGGTCCCCTGTGGCCCCAGGTGGATCCGAAACTGTTGTTGCAACATAGAACCATTATGAAGATGTACATATTGATGTCATCAGTTTCCCCTGCCACGGTGTATGTTGAGTATCTTATTACAGTTTATCTAGTGTGTAATTCAGTATATTCATGATAGACTGTTTACGGGGATCATCCAAAGTTCAGTATCAGGAGTATCCCATTTATAGGGATTTAGTAATTAGCAGTACAAAAATCAGTTGTACAGGAATCAAGAGTATAGTTATCTGTTATCGGTACAGTAACACGTAAATCCCCGTAAAACACTTATGATGGCTTAGGTATTATATTTAATCAATATATATTATATGTCCAAGAATTAGATGAAGTATCAGTATCAGTAGTCAATATCGTGTATTCAGTATCAGGTGTCAAGGTCATATCAGGTGTCAATGTCATATGAGATATCTGATATTCTCAATATCAGTATCAGGGAGTAGTCAATTCATATACTTGATATCAAGAATAGATCATAACAAGTATTTTTAACTCTTCATAACCATTAAAATAAGATAAAACAGTATTATAGCCATGCGCACAAACAAGCGACGCAATATAGTGCTGGGCCAGATCAACGAATAGTGTTTATTCACTAAAGTGCCCGATAGAACTCAGGGAGCATTCGGTCTTAAAATGTGAGTCTAAAATCCGGTAGAATTCTGCCTAGGCATGTCTAGTGATAAAGCGTTGGGCGCTAAGTCTCGCCTATCAGGTGAAACTATAAAATGGAGTTAAGCCATTAAAATCTCATAGAGGTTAAGCTCGGAGGCTGTAGTGTAGAACTGCATAGCAGTTAAGCCCAGAAGCTATAAAAGTACCTGCAGAAGATTTTAGTACCACACACAGGAAATAAATCATATAATAATATCAGCTACAATCATACTCTCATCATAGTGCTCCTGAGCTGAGTGGGTGAACCCTCTGCCCCCAGTACCTTTAAACCCAAAGCGGTTAGGCGGTGGCGGTGGCGGTGGTCATTTACCTTTTGGGTGACCTACAGAGCGGTCTCTCGGACAACACTACATCGAAGAATAGTTTGCCTGAGGGCTTTAGCCCAACTATCCCTATCGGATTACCATGAACTCTCTGAGGAGGGCAAGGCGTCGGGCTTTGGCCCATTATGCCTATTGGATAACCTGCGGGGCGATGTCCCAAGATAACAGATCCTAAAAGAAATATTTGTCCGGAGGGTCTTCTCCTGCAACCTGCACCACCATTAGTCCCAAAATACATAATCCAGATAATTTCTAAAAATACACATAAATTCTAGTAAAAAAAAGGGAAATCCTAAAAATATACAAGAATTCCTAAATAAATAGATAGATAAATTTTAAAAATACAAAGATAAATTCTAGAAATACAGAAAAATTCCTAAAAATACTGATAATTTCTAAAATACAAGAAAATCCTAAAAATGCAGAGATAATTTCTAAAAATTATAAAAAATTCCCAGACATGTCCAGGAACATTTTATACAACTAGATGTATCAATTAACATACAGAACACCCAGAACATTATTACAAATATTTCTACAGCTATTTTACAGGAATACTTGCTTATAATTAGAAAATACCTGATATCACGAGCATGTGTGCACGTGTATGGAAAAGTGTGTGGATGTGTGTGTGAAGTCCAAGTGGGCTAGTCATGAGCTATAAGGGGAGAGGGAAAGAGAAAAAATGGAGAGAAGCTAGAGAGAAAGTAAGGTTTTGGAGTTTTTTTTAAAGAGAGAGGCTTTTTGGTAGAATGGATGGTGGAGGATGGTGGAGGAGTACTGGGCTGCTGGCGGCCTAAAGTAGGAGGGAGAAATAGAGAGAGAAAGTAGAGAGAAGTTTGTTTTTAGAGAGAAAGTGAGATTTTGGCCTTTTTAAGAGAGAGGGGTGAAGAAAGAGGGGGATGGCGCGGTTGGGCTTGGTAGGTGGCTTGGGGTGTTATGGTGGTGGAGTAGTGGTTATAGGATTTTTGCAGAGAGAGAAAGGGATTTTTGAGAGATAAAATGGGTTTTTGGAGAGAGAATATGTAGAAAGGGAATGTGGTTGGCTTCCTTGTGGAGAAGGGAGAGGGAGGATAAAATGACAGGGAGAGGCTTGTGGAGGAAGCCAAGGGTTTGGCTTCATGAAGAGGAAAGGAAAAAAAAGAATTTTTCAAAAAGATTGAAAAAATAAAAGAAAAAGAAAAGGAAAAAGAAAAGAAGGGAAGATAAAAATGTAAATATTAAATTGTTAGGGGGTTATTGTTGACATTCCAAAAAGACAAATTCCCCAGGTAGCACTTCAACTAGTCTAAACGATATTCAAACTTGTCGACATTTACAAAAGATGAGATACAGACAAGTTTACAACTAGGTTCTTCTCATCCTCAGAGACAAAGCGATAACTTAAAACTTACTGATCCAATAAAACAGACAGTAAGCCAAGTATCACCTGTAAAGAGGTCTAAGCATGGCCCAAGAGGATAGCTTTGCTTGAAGCTCTATACCCTTGTTGAAGGGCTAAAATATTAGCTTTGCCTGAAGTTTTTCTTGTGAGTTTCTCTTGAAACTCTTCATAGCTCAGCAAAGAGCTAACTTTCAACTTCGTGTGAAGCTAATTACAGCTTCGCCTGAAGTTTTCTTGTGGCTTCACCTGAGAGCTGTGCTAGCTTCACACGAAACTAATTTCAGCTTCGCTTTGAAGCTTTCTGCACCCCCTATGAGAGGGTTTGCCAGGTCAACACCTGACCAAGTCTTTAGTGGGCTAACCCTACTACTTTAGTGGGGTTAATGCCACTTTAATGGGTGGTTACATCCGCCCACTTCGTCCCACATTAAGTGAAGACAGCCAGGTCAAATGACCATTTTTAGGCTTGCACAAGCCTATCTAGCCTCGCACAAGGCTTATATTTAGCTTCACACAGTCAGTTAGCATCGCGCCAGAGGAAATTTTGAGCCTCGCGCGAAGCTCAAAATAGCCTCTGGCGCGAAGCTAACTGAGTATTACCAGTCTTGCTGAATTTTAGGGACAGTTACACTCCTCAAAGCCTATAAATAGCTCATTCTTGGGATAAGCTTAGGGCTAGCGGAAAAAGACTAAAAAAGAGTCAAGAGGGAGCACGCATTAGCAGAGCCAACTCTCTCACTTTCAAGAAATTCAGAGAACCATTTCTCTAAATTCAGGATGTTAATACCCTAAAATCTTTCTATCCCAAGGAATCTCCAAACCAGGCGAGAAGAAATTCCTTAAGGCTCCATCAATCGCATCGTCAACGGAACAAAGTGATCACGCGATGACCAGACTTCTAACAGCACACTTCCCCAGAATCTAAAAAGAGACTTATAATTTTTCCTTTTTAATTACTTGTAATTTGCTCTTCGAAATTTTGTAAGTTTTCCTAATATTGATTTTAAATGAAAAACAAGATGGCGACTTCGCTGGGGACTTGCTTCTCCACTGTTGAGAATTAAGTGCTGCATTGCAATGTTGGATCCACTGCAGAGACCCTGGTCATTTACTTTAACCAAGAGAAGTTTAAACAACTTCTCTCTGGGGGTAGCACAAGTCCCCTACATGTGCGTAAGCACAGGAGGTCAGTGTAACCAGAGCACCTCTGGCTACCTCTTGGAAGCAAGTCTCTGTTGAGACTACTGAGATTCTCTGTGAACCTATAATAACCTCACGCAAGGCTAAGCAGGATCTACGCGAGCCTACCACAGTCTCAAAAGAGACTAACTCAACCTCATGCCAATGTGTTAACGCAGTGCGCGAGGCTACAAAGGTTCCCTGAAACAACCTCTTCAAAGACTATGTGGGTTGCAAAATCTACAATCTTCTCTCTTAATTCAGCTTCTTGTGAAGCTAAAAATAGTCTCTGACCATAAGACTATCTCAGCTCTTCACAGAGCTAAGCCATGCTTGTCCCGCGAGGCTAAGGCTAAAGCATTTTGTGCTAACAGCGAGGCTACTGCTGCCCCGCTTACATCATCAGCAATATTGGGTAGTGCTAGGCTCTCCACTAGTGGCAGAACCAAAACACTAAGTGCTCAATTAGCTTCACCATGTGAAGCTAATTCAACTCTTCGCAGAGTTCAGCCTCATCTATCACGCGAGGCTAAATCCAAAACACCTTTGGGTGCTAACAATGAAGCTATTTTAGCCTCACATGAAGGAAAAGTTCTTCACAACAAAACTAAGTTTGCCTCCAAAGATAGAACTAAAACAGTAGCTTCGCCTTATAAAGCTACTCTCTATCCTAGATTTGCCTACAGCTAATAGCCATTTTTAAGGCTAACTCTAAGGCTTCTTAGCCCAAGACGGCTAACTTCCAGTCTTCTCGAGTCTCCGTGTTGGATCGATTGGGTATTAACACAAACTTGAGAGACTATTTCAGCAATAAGTGAAAACTCTGCTCTGAGGAATCTGTTCACATCTCGTCGTCTCGGTGTGGACAAGCAAGGTGTCAACTTGTGATGGTCCACTCCGTCCATTGCTGTTTGGGAACAATTTTCATAACTGCTTCTCCAAGCCAACAATTGGTGTTCAACTGATTGTTTGTCCGAACTTATGAAAAGCCCAAGTCTCAGAATAAGAAGGCAACAAAGGTGGTCCATCTTGCAGCGGCTTCCATCAACATGATAAGCAGAGGGAAGGATCTATTTTGGTCTCGACGAAGGAAACGAGGAACTTTTACTCATCTAGCCAGCTCCCCCGACTCTGATTATAGCCCCGACTTAAGTCAAGTACTGGTAGAACAAGTCCAAGGTACTCGGTCCAGGGTAGCAATACCCTACAGGACAAGCTTCTTCATCAATCGGAGATTTCACCAGCACCATTGAGGAACCTTTTTCAATGGTTTGATAACGAGAAAGAGGCCAGTGGATACGCTTTTTCAGCTATCATCAGTTCGGTACAAACAAGACTTGTATCTGTTAACTGTTGGCCCAAAGGCCCTTCACCCTAGTTTTGATGATGATCAACTCATGTAGTTATAGTTACTAATGATCTTGTGTTTAATTAGTGACAGATTCATGATCAAGATCTTAGTAGGTGCATAGCTCAACAAAGGATAAAAGAACAAGATTTGGAGCTTGCATGTGGTGATCCAAGGAGTTTTTGGATCAAGCTTGGACCAAGTCAAGAAGATGAGAAGCCTTCAAGGGAAGACTTCAAGAAGTTGAAGACTTGGGTCTAGGTATAGAATTTGTATGTTTGTTTTAGTAAAAATGTAAAGGATAGATAGTTGGTGGATTGCTCAAGTCTATATCACACACACACTCTCTTGATAGAACTCTTGATTTAAATTGCTTTCATAAAGATTTCATTTTAGAAAAGAATTTTTATTTAGAAAAATATTTATCTTAGATTTTGGTATTTCATAGTTCATATCTTTAAACCAAAATCTTGATTAGAGTTTTATATCAAAAACATAGATATTTCTTATTGATTGTGTAGTGGATCATATCCATACACACTATGCTTTAAAATGAACTCAAATATCTTGTTTTTGTATTTGATGAAGATTTAGAAAAACAAGTTTGGAAAAACATGTTTTGGAAAAATACATTTTGGTTATTGAGCTAATATTTCCAAGTTACAAAAATAGACCAAAACATCTATAACATGTCTTGATTTTGTGCAAGCATGTTTGTTCTTTCAAGTATATTGGTAAAACTATTTTTGTAGAATTTCTATGTATTTTTAGGATTTTATAAAAGATTTTTAAATCCTATTTTCTGACCTGGAGACTGGCTGACAGGCCAAACCGGTCGACCGGTCCGGTCGACCGATGTGCACAGCCCTGTGCACGTTGTCAGCACAGTGGCCGGTCGACCGGGTCGGTCGACCGACCAAGAGAGCTTTGCTCTCTGGAAATATCAGTCGACCGGGCCGGTCGACCGACAGTTCATTCCAGGTTATCGGTCGACCGAGCCGGTCGACCGGTGGCTGCAACGGTCAGAAAAATGACCGTTGGCCGGTCGACCGGCGGTCGACCGACAGCACTGACAGATTCCCAACGGCTCTATTTTCTGCAGCCTATAAATTGGGATCTTGTCATCTGTTTTGAGGTTAAGATTTTGGAGACCTTTGAGCTAGTTTTTCCAACTGATTTCAGAAGTTCTCTCCACATATTTGAGTGCAAATATTTCCCATCTTAAAGGGAGTTTTTATCAAGAGAGTGTTAAGTGATTCTTTGAGTTTTTCACCATAGTCTTTCCTTGCTTTTCTCACACCACACTTGAGCTATCCATTGCTAGATATTCCTATAGGTGTGTTGTAGTGAGAGTGCTCTTTAGGTGATCAAGTGTTGTGATCATCAAAGAGATTTTTCTTTGTACTTTGAGGAAGCGGGCAAGTGTGCTCGTTGTGGTTGGAGTTCGGTTGTGAACTCATTGGTAGAGGTACGGCCTCGGCGAGTCGGTGGACTTGCGTGTGTACGGGACTTGGGAGTCCGAGGGTTTGTAGGTGTACGGCACCGAGGAGAGATCCGGTGGGATCTTACATAGTGGAAACCCTTCGTGTGTCGAAGGCGGGGATGTAGAGCAAGTGTGCTCGAACCTCGAAACAAACCCTTTGTGTTTGCGATTGCTCACTCTTGCTCTCTTACTCTTTTTGTCTCTATTATATCTTGCATTACTTACATTGTATTTACTTTACATGCTTGATATACCCTTGTGCTTAATTGTTATATAATTGCTTGGGATTGATTGTCTAACACTTGTATTCAACCAAGAGAGCCAACGCGGCACCTCAACCCATTCAAGGGGAATCTAGAGGAGTTTGTCCAGAGCCTCGCAAGGGGAATTCGGCAACACTCCTGTGTTATACATAAGTGTTCTATTAAAAGAAGTTTAATTTGGTCAACTTAGTTTTAATTCCGCATTATTTGTTCATAAGTGACCATTAGATTAGCCATCACCTATTCACCCCCCCTCTAGGTGATCTTACAATTGGTATCAGAGCTAGTGCTCTTGATAAGGGTCTAACAACCTAAGAGTTAAAGATCCTACATTTGGGCTAATCACAATATTTATTGTACACACACACCTCACCATGGACTTTATGTCACCACCCACCTTTGACATCCTTAACATCCAAATTTGGAAGGTTAAGATGTCCTTGTTCCTCAAGGCCCTAGGCATTCATGTCTATCTTGCTACATTTAATGATTCATATATTAACAATAGCAAGTATATTGAGGGTAATGCAAAAGCCTTAAATGCTTTGAAGAGTACCCTAAATGATGATTACTTATTTAGGGTTGCTAATATTGATTCGACTTTTGTAGCTTGGAACATCATCACCTCCCTTGGCGAAAAGGATCTATATTATGCCGGGAGCGATTCGGACGTTGGAAGCAACACCTCCAACACATGCTTTATGGTCCAAGGGGATAACCCCCTTGAGGTAAATTCCGAATCCGATGATGAGAACATGTCATATGATGAGCTCACTACCTTTTGTCATCTTATACTTGAAAAATATGACATGCTTAAAAGGAATAATAAAATTTGAAAAAGGAACTTGCTTGCATGCATATAGAACAAGACTCTTTTAGAGATAACATTGCATGCTTAGAAAAAGATAACAATATTTTGAAAAAGAAATTTGATTGCATGCTTAAAGAAAATGATTCTTTTAGATCTAAGATTGCATGCTTAGAAAAAGAAAATAAAGATTTGAAAAATGAGAATGTTTCCTTATTTTCAAAATTGAATGATCTTTGTGAAGGGAACAATATTTTGAAAAATGATATTGCTATGGTGGAACAACAAAAAGAAAGTATTTTACAAGAAATAAATCTTTAAAAAGAAAATTTGTTGAAAAAGAAAAGGATAATGTTTTTCAAAAGAAAAAGAAAAATGATTCTTTATCTCACCATGCTTTACATGCCACAACTAATGAGATTAAAAATTTGAAAAATAAAATTGATAATTTGAGCTCTAATTTGAGCACATGTGCATTCAATCATTCTAAGTTGGAATCTTTGTTTCAAAAGAAACAAGTTCCCCATGCTCATGCACATCATCATACTCATCATGCTCATGCTTATGGTGCACATCACGATCACAATCACACTCATAAGCATCATGCTAAGGTGTACATTTGTACACATTGTGGCCGCAAAGGCCATCTAGCAAAATATTGTTTTGATAAGAAACCATACTTATATTTTGCTAAGTATAATAGATTTTGGGTTCCTTACAACAATGCTAACCCCAAAGGACCCAAGAAATCATGGGTACCAAAACCCCCACCTTTTGATTTTGATGTAGGTGTGGGATCTCACAAAACGTGAGAAGGTTGGTACCTTGGTAGTGGTTGCAATGGACATGATGGACATACACTTGGTTGCATCACTATCAAGGAGCTTGGTGGGACAACCACCATACTTGGAGCTTTGGAGTTGGTAACAACCTCTAAACTCCTATTTTATTTATATACATGCTTTTACTTATTTCATACATTCATAGCATGTTCATGATTTTGTTTGATTTGTGCTTCATGTGGTATTTACATGCTTAGATGTAGAATATATCAAACTTGTATGTATACATATACAAATAGTGAATTACAATTGACTCTTAAATAATTTGAACTTCATGCTCACTTGTATCCACTTTATGCATATGTATAATCTAGTTTTGATAATTCTCACATATACATGTTTTGCCAATTTTTGTGATTTACTTCATGTATATGCATGCTTAATTCAAATCTAATAAATATACATGTATACCCGTGAGTCTCTTGCCTTCATGCAAACATTTAATAGACTCTTTTATTTTTGGGATATGTATGCATATTGTTAGATTTGTATAAACCATGCATATACCATGAAAATTGTTGATTTTAGTGAAAAATGTTTTTTTTCATGATTTGTTGTTAAAAATTTGACTTATGATCGTTTTGGGCTTCAATGACTATTTTCATGAAGATACTATTTACATAACCTTTGAACACTCATCTTTAAGAAAACATATAATTTGGAGCTTTATGGACTATGAGTGCTTGAACTTTTATGTACTTAGTAGTATTTATGAAAAACATTTGAATTTGATGTATTTGAAGGATCTTTAACTAGTTTTTCAAAAACAATTTATACTAGTTAGTTATTCTTCAAATAGCATTTGAGATTTGCACATGATTCTATTTTTATGGATAAATTCTTTTGTGATTTCAAAATTTTTGATGCTACATTGTATTGAATATTAGTTTAGATGTTAGTATTTGTCAACACTTGGATTTATACTTGTACACCTTATGGACCACAAATAAATCTATATATGATTGGGTTGAATGCTTATTTGTGCCTATTAGATGTACTAGTATAGCCTTATGTTGATGATCATTACATTCTTAAACTTGTATTCCCTTTTGGATTTATGTTATGATCATGTAATTTCATTTCATGTATATGGTTATTTTGCCAAAACATTAAGATAAACATGGATATCTCTTGAGTCATTTGCCTTTCATGCAAATCTATATATATGGACTCAATTGTGTTAGAGATATGTATGTATGCTTCTTGTATTGACAAAACATACATATATTATGAAACATTTTTTTTTTAAAAATTTTTTTTGATAATTTTCAAGGTTTTAAAAGTTATGATAATTCAAAATTTATGATTTGAAGGAATATTGAGTTTTATTGCTATTTTTCATGATGCCATGCTTCACATAACATTAGTACACTCACATCTCTTGAAAACATTAAATGGACTTTATGGATTAGAGTGTTTTTAGTGCCTTGTGTTTCATTGATATTTCATGAAAAACCTTTGATTTATTCCTTGATGGAAGGATCTCGTACTAGTTCTTAAAACAAGTTCATTTAACTAGTTCGAATTCTTCATATGGTAGATTATATGATGTATACACTTATGCTTACTTTTCAATTGGTATCATTGGTTATTTGCAATTGGTATCAATATGACTTCATGTTGTGTATATCCATATTTTGATTGTATGTATGAATGCCTTCAAATTATATCAATTTCTATTGGTATTATCTTGTCATACATATATGTTATCTATTTGTGCTTATTTTACAAGTGGTATTTCCTTTAAAGCACAAAGATTGTTGATGCTAAGCTTAATTAGATTTCAAATTGGTATTTCATAATAAGCTTATGCATTGTGTTTTGAAATTGGTATCAAAAAATTCAAAATTTGATTATTTTACAATCGATATCTCAAAATTTGTTATTACTAAGAAAAAGTTAAAATTTTGTTTTGATAAAGAAAATTCAAAATTTTTGATTTGTATTGTCTATATGCAAGGAGAGCTTAACATCTCTTCTACATATAGATTCATGTTGAGTATATTATAATTTGAGGAGCTTGACAACTCTTCTTTTCATGATATACGTGTGTAGGGGGAGCTTCACATCTCCTCTTATGCATGACATATTATACGTTATGTGAATTAGGGCTTGTCATCCCTCTTTCATGTAATGTATATGTGTCGGGAAGCTAACTTAACGTCTTCCTCTTCATGAATTTATATCGCATATAAATTTTATTGATTGATTTGTATTTACCCCTCCTTGATCTCTTTGTTTTTAACAAAAAGGGGGAGAAAATTTGTTTGATGATTTGAACTTCGAACCCTTTGTTGATGATTGACAAAAAGGGGGAGAAGTATTTAAGTATTTGAGTTATATGCATGATTTCCTTAAGGGGGAGAAGTATTTGTTCCTTACTTAAGGGGGAGAAAGATTTTGACTTGTGCTTTTACTCATGCATCACAAGAAATAAAAGATTTGTTTTGTTTTACATGCATTCATTTGCATACATTTTTAAGTGCTTCATTGAATATCTATTGCTTATTTAATATGCATGAGTTAAGGGGGAGCTTCTTTGAAGCTTTACTTTAATCCATGCATATATAACTCCATGAGTTTTGTCATCATCAAAAAGGGGGAGATTGTTGGCCCAAAGGCCCTTCACCCTAGTTTTGATGATGATCAACTCATGTAGTTATAGTTACTAATGATCTTGTGTTTAATTAGTGACAGATTCATGATCAAGATCTTAGTAGGTGCATAGCTCAACAAAGGATAAAAGAACAAGATTTGGAGCTTGCATGTGGTGATCCAAGGAGTTTTTGGATCAAGCTTGGACCAAGTCAAGAAGATGAGAAGCCTTCAAGGGAAGACTTCAAGAAGTTGAAGACTTGGGTCTAGGTATAGAATTTGTATGTTTGTTTTAGTAAAAATGTAAAGGATAGATAGTTGGTGGATTGCTCAAGTCTATATCACACACACACTCTTAATAGAACTCTTGATTTAAATTGCTTTCATAAAGATTTCATTTTAGAAAAGAATTTTTATTTAGAAAAATATTTATCTTAGATTTTGGTATTTCATAGTTCATATCTTTAAACCAAAATCTTGATTAGAGTTTTATATCAAAAACATAGATATTTCTTATTGATTGTGTAGTGGATCATATCCATACACACTATGCTTTAAAATGAACTCAAATATCTTGTTTTTGTATTTGATGAAGATTTAGAAAAACAAGTTTGGAAAAACATGTTTTGGAAAAATACATTTGGTTATTGAGCTAATATTTCCAAGTTACAAAAATAGACCAAAACATCTATAACATGTCTTGATTTTGTGCAAGCATGTTTGTTCTTTCAAGTATATTGGTAAAACTATTTTTGTAGAATTTCTATGTATTTTTAGGATTTTATAAAAGATTTTTAAATCCTATTTTCTGACCTGGAGACTGGCTGACAGGCCAAACCGGTCGACCGGTCCGGTCGACCGATGTGCACAGCCCTGTGCACGTTGTCAGCACAGTGGCCGTCGACCGGGTCGGTCGACCGACCAAGAGAGCTTTGCTCTCTGGAAATATCAGTCGACCGGGCCGGTCGACCGACAGTTCATTCCAGGTTATCGGTCGACCGAGCCGGTCGACCGGTGGCTGCAACGGTCAGAAAAATGACCGTTGGCCGGTCGACCGGCGGTCGACCGACAGCACTGACAGATTCCCAACGGCTCTATTTTCTGCAGCCTATAAATTGGGATCTTGTCATCTGTTTTGAGGTTAAGATTTTGGAGACCTTTGAGCTAGTTTTTCCAACTGATTTCAGAAGTTCTCTCCACATATTTGAGTGCAAATATTTCCCATCTTAAAGGGAGTTTTTATCAAGAGAGTGTTAAGTGATTCTTTGAGTTTTTCACCATAGTCTTTCCTTGCTTTTCTCACACCACACTTGAGCTATCCATTGCTAGATATTCCTATAGGTGTGTTGTAGTGAGAGTGCTCTTTAGGTGATCAAGTGTTGTGATCATCAAAGAGATTTTTCTTTGTACTTTGAGGAAGCGGGCAAGTGTGCTCGTTGTGGTTGGAGTTCGGTTGTGAACTCATTGGTAGAGGTACGGCCTCGGCGAGTCGGTGGACTTGCGTGTGTACGGGACTTGGGAGTCCGAGGGTTTGTAGGTGTACGGCACCGAGGAGAGATCCGGTGGGATCTTACATAGTGGAAACCCTTCGTGTGTCGAAGGCGGGGATGTAGAGCAAGTGTGCTCGAACCTCGAAACAAACCCTTTGTGTTTGCGATTGCTCACTCTTGCTCTCTTACTCTTTTTGTCTCTATTATATCTTGCATTACTTACATTGTATTTACTTTACATGCTTGATATACCCTTGTGCTTAATTGTTATATAATTGCTTGGGATTGATTGTCTAACACTTGTATTCAACCAAGAGAGCCAACGCGGCACCTCAACCCATTCAAGGGGAATCTAGAGGAGTTTGTCCAGAGCCTCGCAAGGGGAATTCGGCAACACTCTTGTGTTATACATAAGTGTTCTATTAAAAGAAGTTTAATTTGGTCAACTTAGTTTTAATTCCGCATTATTTGTTCATAAGTGACCATTAGATTAGCCATCACCTATTCACCCCCCCTCTAGGTGATCTTACATTAACATGGCTAACAACAATGATGATGATCTCTGTCTGCGGATGGAGGCACAAGAGCAAACTTTCAGAGCTCAGCAGGAAGCTTTGGACAACATCCAGTAGATGTTACCTCAGCTCTTGGTCAATAAAAACACTAAGGACACTGGTAGAAATCGCGATAAAGAAGAGTACAACAACGATGAACATTCTAAGATTGAGAAGTCAAAGGGAAGCTCCTCAATCAATGCCGAGATTATCAAAGACATCCAGTCTCAGATTGCTCCCTAGCCACAGGAATGAACTGAAGAAAGTAGGGATGATGTATCCTTACCCATTGGAATGGGATTCAGTTCCCTATCCACCAAAGTTCAAGCCACCTATGTTACACACGTATAACGGCAAGAGCTTACTGAATTAGCACATTTATTAATTTTGGTCGCAAACCGACAACGTGATAGATAATTATGCTGTCATGGTTAAACTATTCATTGGCACCCTTAAGGGGGTACCTTTGATTGGTTCAGGATCCTACCCAATGGCTTCATCAATTTTTGGATTGACCTAGAAACCCAGTTCCTCTCTCAATTCTACGACGATGACACCGAGGTGACTATGGACAAACTCCTCTCGACGGTCCAAAAAGGGGGAGAATCCGTGCAGTATTACATTGAGAGGTTCTGCAAATCATTCTCTTATATACCCCGCTAGCATGTCATTGCCCATATTGCTCCAGACATGCCGGCATAACTTTCTCGACATAGTAGAAGTTCATGTGGGAGCTGTCAAAGCCCATACATAAAAGGAGCTTGTCGAACAAGCTGAGACAGCCAATAAATCGGCCAAGAAGTTTGAACCCTCAGTGCTCAAAAACAGGTGAGGGTCAACACCAAGGGGCGTGATGCATCCCATTCTTCTTAACTAAAGGGAAGGAAACCATGTCCGTTGAGTTATCAAAGACAACTCAACCAAAGCAAAAAAGCAACACCAATGGCAACCAGGAATTCAAATTCACGCCAATGGTGTACTCCTTCAAAGTCGAACAGGTGGTGACAATTTTTCACCTGCTTCACAAGGGTAACAAGCTCAATTTACCCGAAGTTCGGTGACCTAATAAAGTTGAGCATACAAATGATCCCAACTGCTGCCTCTTTCATAAGATGATGCATCACCCTACCAACAGATGCTTTGTCCTAAAGGACAAGATTCAAACATTAGTGATGCTGGAGTTCTAACTCTTAAGTCAGAACAAAAGAAAGTTACTGTCAACATAGTGACTCTTAATTTCAGGACATTCTCAAAAATGATAGTTCAAGATGGATTTGTCCCAGTCCCTAAGGCTAGATTGGATGTCATCAATCCAATGGCTGAAAACAGAAAGCTAAGGGCCTCATTCCACTGACAATAGAATCTGGAGAGATCATGTGGGTCCACCCAGAAAATTTTCAAGATGAGCAGTGGGAGACCAACAAGCTCAAGCTCAAAGGCAAGTCATGCAATGCTATCTCTTTTGCAACAGATGACGACTCTGTGATCATAACCTTTCTCAGTGACTTAAGGGAGAGAAGCTTGCCTTAGCAATGATTGATATTCAATTTTGCATATTTTACCACATCTATACCATGCATATTGTCAATAAAAATATGATTTTTAATCCTTTTCTCTCTATTTTTGCAGGTCCACATCTGAAATGAGAAAAAGCCCAAAATCTCTTTAATTAGCAATAATTAAAAGAGATTAATTCAAAAGCCCAAAAGAGAGCCCAAGTTTGAGCCCAGGATCTAGAGAATTCTACGCGCCAACTCACTCTTCCAGAAGATCCACGTGGATAACAAACTGAAACAAACTCACAACAGAAAATCTGGCCTCAACTGCCTTGATCTTGCCGCCAAATCCAGGATCTTGCCGCCAATTTGCGGCAGTTATGGGTCTGTTAGAGCCCGGGATTCTCTCCAACGACCAGGGCTCTAGATCCTTCTCTCTGAGGCTATAAATACAGGACCAGGTCTTGTGCAACAGAGAGGGTGGAAGAAAAGAGGAGAGATTAGAGGATAAAGTTTTGTAATTTTGTATTTTTTCTCTAGGATTTTAGTGCTTTAGATCTTCTTCTTCCTCCCTAGAAATTCTGCAAAAGAGAGTTGTAAGAGAGAGAAAGCTTGTGTAGACCAAGGTGTGACAACTTGTGAAGTAAGGATTCATCCATTCTCTTCTCTCTACTTGAGCATTTTCTAGTATTACTTGCTTTCTTTAATTCTAGCTTTACTTTACTTGCACTTTAATTCATGCTTTGCTTTTCTTTTCTTATGGCTAGTAGCTAACTTTTCTAACATGAACTAGCTAACCACTAACCTTGCTAACTACTAACTCATGGGTGATTGCTATCTTTAATCTTGCAAGTTGTATGATCTTCTCTTCTCCGATGGGTTACTTTCATTGCTTGGCAAGTTCTTGTTGTAATTCCATATGATTCATGTGTGCCTCATTTAGAGCCTTGTCTTTAGAACAAGTGCCTTGATGGAACATGGAGATGGATCACCAAACATATGCTATTTGTTGTACAACTTCTTTACTTCAATTAATGAATGTTGTATCTTCTTCCTTAGCATCCCTTGAGTGTCGCCTTTTTGATTCCATTATTGAAAGTCTATCTTGTAGGCCAATGACATCTATGAGTCTACAAGACAAGTCCAAGAGTGATCACCCGTCATTCAAGTGGGAAAGTAATTAGACCAACACGCAAGACAAATCTATACCGATGAATCAACATGAGGCACGCATTCATTATCACGGAGTTTAGTAAGTTTTGGCAAGGTAGTAAGGTTAGCTAGTCATGGTTTTCTCCACCTTCAAAGTCTTCTTCAAAGTTTTCTTTCTTTTAGTTTTAATTCCAAAAGCAAATCTCTTCTTTGATTTCTTTTCATTTTCCATCATGAACAAAGTCACCCATTCTTTCATTTCTTTTTTCATGTTTTATTCATTCTTTTAAGACAAAGAAGAATCTTCGTTTTCTATCTTCACTACCAACCGTAACGCTTCCATCGCAAGCTCTCCCTGAGAATCGACTCGGTATAGCCCATGCTATAACGGAGATAGGAAAGGGTACATTAATCATTTGGAATACATTTGTGGAGTGATCAAAGCACTTGAGGTTGAATCTAAACCTTATCTCTTTTTATTGAATATATTTTGTGTGCAAATTATACTCCACAATACAACACCTTTCCAGTCTAAACAAATTGGCGCCGTTGCCGGGGAGAGCAACGTTTTTTTTTTTGGTTTAAAGTGAAGAACTAAACGCATTTTCTTCTCTGTTGCAGGTTACAGGTGAAGAAACAGAAAAAATAGCATTGCAGTAACATATAAGTGGACCTGGGCCTCTGCTCTTGAAAGTAGAGACCAGGATCCCTCAGTTTTGCCGCAGAATCTCGGCCCCAGCCGCAGATTTGCGGCAATCCTGAGTTCACTACTGACAAGTTTTCTGCAGGGTCTTCAGCTTTGCAAAATACAGCTTCTGCAATAATTCTTTTCTTGTATGCTTCACCATACTCCTGCTAATTATAATAAACAGTAAAACATTGGTTGAAACGTTAAAAATTGTTTAGGCATTTGCATTCTAGGCACGTGTCTTTTCAATTCCTTTACTTTTACTGTTGAAGAGTGCTGGAGGCAAGGTACGTACGCATTGCATATTGACTAGGACTCACTCTTTGTTTGATTTAAATACGCTTTGAGTGAACCTTGTTTGTTTATATCGTACACTTGCACAAATCAATTCTAAGGGCATAACCCATAAATAAGATAAGGTGGGGATTTTATCACCCTTTCCTTAGCCCAAAAACCACAATCCCAGCACTCACAATCCTAAGCTTCTAAATAAAAATTTGCTAGACGTTGGCCCTAGGGACATCCGGACTCACTTAGGAGATTATCCTAAGGGGGAAAAGTGTTGGAAATTGACTTTTGTAAAATCAGTGTCTAGGAAAGGGATTGAGGGCCGAAAGCCCGAAGGTTGCTGGTTACTTAATTAAGGAACGTCTCTGACGGAAAACCTCCCACCAACCTTGCCCTTCCCTGGCGATTAGCTTATAGTCAAAGTCTACACTAAACCTCCTGTGGACGATCTAATCAGTTAGGAGTCGTCTAGGTCCAGGAATCCTAGAAGCTTGGATTGATTTTTTTTTATTGTTTGTTATTTTCATTTTTTCTTTTTCGCTGGTGTGATCAGTGCACGTTGTTTGTAATTGTATATGCGAGAGTGGTTTCGTGATCCAAATTCTGTAAGACTTGTTAGACTTTCTATACTTGCACTTACACAACCACTTGACATTATGGAAAACAACGTCTCACTTCAAGATCGATTTTATCCGATTCGCACCTCCCTTCCATCTTGCATTCTTCTCCCCGAATCTAATGGAAATCACTTCGAGCTGAAACCGCAATTCATTAATACACTTCCCCGATTCCATGGTCTTGAGTCTGAGGACGCGTACCTCTTTATTCGTGAGTTTGAAGAGGTATGCCAAATGATGAGAATTTCCCAACTGACCGAGGATGCTGTTAGGTTAAGGTTCATACCGTTTGCACTTAAGGATTTAGCTAAGAAGTGGCTTTACAATCTTCCCGTCAGTTCCATATCTTCTTGGGATGATTTTGTTAAGGTCTTTCTTAAGAAATTCTATCCTATCCACAAAACAGCCCTCATGAGAAAGAATATAATGCAATTCAAGCAGGAACCTAATGAACCTTTCTGGAAGTATCTTGAGCGTTTCAAAGACCTTCTAGCCTTATGTCCTCATCATGACATAGAGAAATGGCGTCTGTGCCAGATTATCTATAACGGTCTAGATTACCAAATGAAAACCCTCCTTGAAGAAAGATGAGCATCAGGGGTGGGATCTCTTTGAAACCCTAGCTGAGAAAACCATTCAGTGGGAGTCATGTCCTGATAAATCCACTCCCACCACTTCCAGAACTGGTACACACTCCATAGAATCCTTTATAGCTGCAGAAGCGAAGATCACACAATTGATGAAGAGGATAGAACTGCTTGAGTCAAAGGGAAATTCTGTTGTCAATTAGGTCAACCCATTACCTGTCATCAAACCGGGTTGCACCTACTGTCATGACCTTAACCATGTCTTTGAGGAGTGTCCTTTGTATCAGCCCCAATCTTATCAGGAGAACATGAATGCAGCTTTTACCAGACCCCCATACTCCAACACATACAATTCGGGATGGCAGAACCATCCAAATTTTTCATGGAGTCAGTCTGGTCCTGAGCATCATAGACCACCACTTCCACATCCATATAATGCTCAGTCTCACCCATCCAGTTTCAATCGTAATGCACCAAATTTTAGTCCATCTCAAGGTCCACCACAATCACAATCTTATCCAAACCCCCAACACTACCAATCCCAATCTCCACATCATCAACATCCACCCCAGAACAATTCAGATGATAAAATATTAGAGTTGATGAAAATGATAGAATCCTTAACTAAGACCCAAGCTTCAATGATGAACCATCATCAACAGGATATGGATAGAATTCAGGTCCAATTAGGGCAATTGGCTAATGAGAGACAAAAAGGTATGCTTCCAAGCCAGCCAGTGCCAAATCCCAAACATCACTTCCCTTTGAATGAAGTGGAAGATTCAGGACCCAGTCAATATCATGCTATTCATACCCTGAGATCTGGTAAACAAGTTGATAATAAGGTTTCTAGTCAATCATCTCATCCAGCACCAAAGCCAACACCTCCTGTCCCAATACAACCAACTTCTGACAAACCATCTTCTAGTACAGAGCCATCCACTTCAAAAGCCAAGGGTAAAGAAAAGGTAGATGAGCAACCCTATAAGCCTGTTGTACCATTTCCAAATAGGCTTAAGAATCCCAAGACAAATGCTCACATGGAGAAGATAAAAGAAATGTTCAATAAGGTCCAAATCAATGTCCCTCTTCTTGATGCCATACAACAAGTGCCATCATATGCTAAATTCTTAAAGGAAATGTGCACCAAGAAGAGGAAAACACAAGTCCCTAAAAAAGTCTTCCTAGCATCATCCATCAACGAGCTGCTCAATGGTCCAATTCCTGTTAAATACAAAGACCCAGGGAGCCCCACCATTTCATGCATCATAGGACAGACTACCATCAATAGGGCACTTCTTGATTTGGGGGCCAGCATCAATCTCCTGCCTTTCTCTGTGTATCAGCAATTAGGGTTAGGGGATCTCTGTCCTACCCAAATGACCATACAATTGGCTGATCGCTCTGTCACTAGACCCCAGGGGGAAATTCACGATGTCCTTGTCAAAGTTGGGGAATTCATTTATCCTGTTGACTTTGTAGTCCTTGAAACAAACCTGTGTCAAATTCCAATCAAAGGGCTCAAATTCCTGTCATTTTGGGACGACCATTCCTGGCTACTGCAAATGCCATCATTAATTGCCGGAATGGATCAATGAGGTTAACCTTTGGTAACATGACTCATGAACACAATGTCTTCCACACACAACCTCGTAAAACAAAAGATCAAACATTTGAGGTTAGTTTCATTAGTAACAATTGTGAGGAAGAAGGTGAAGATTCAAAAGATGAGTCACAATCTTGTGATTCTCTTATCCGAGTACCCTTTCAAAAGGGGAAAGTTGATTTGGATATTTTCACTTTCAATGAGCCAACTCTGACTGTATTCGAACCTCCGATTGATATATCCTTTGAAGACCTGTTTGCTGATGAGATCATGTGTCTAGATGAGTCAACTTGGGGTCAGCTAACTGATTGCACACTTCAGGATGTTGACCTTAGTTTTGAAGAATTGTATGGAGAGGAGCTGAAATTCCTTAACATTGGAAGTGATGAGATTCAGAGTGAGAGTGGTGATAAGGAATTTTTTAGTGAACAATGTGGTAGAATGAGGGTGAATGATAATAATAAACAATTGAATCTGGAAATACCTAGGGCTAAAATAATTCAAACCGTTTCCCAACTGAGCTCAAGAAAGCAGACGCACTGGAACGATGGGAAACGGGCCAGAGGAAAACGACCAAAAGCCTAGGTAATGGTTACACTTGTATATACTCTTTGTAAATAATTTTTTGCACTTTCTTGTAAATAAAAGTTTCTTACCTCTTACCTATTTCATGCATACATATATCATGATGCATTGAGGACAATGCATGAAATAAGTGTGGGGGAGGGTTTACTAACATAGAGTTTTTAGATTTTCTTTCTTTTACACTTCTTTTAGAATTAGAAATAAAAATAAAAATAAAAAGAAAAAAAAACTTTTTGAAATAAGAGACAAAGTTTTGATCTATTTTTAAGAAAATTAAGATGATCTTAGAAATTAAGAAAGCCTTAATTATGACATCTTAAACCTAGTTGAAATAATGGATATTGTTTAAAATTATAGGCTAAGTAAGAAAAATTGGGGAGATATTTTTATCTTGAATTTTTTGCCTTAGATAGTATGCACTTCACACTTACACATTTTTGGGATGGAAACAAAGACCAAAAAGGCCATAAAAATATAAAAAAAAGAAAAAAAAGAAAAATATATAAATAAAACATCACTTATTAAGCTGGATAATTATGCCTCAAGAAGCATGGTTATTCACGCCTAACGGTGATTAAAAGAATAATCCCCCTTAGTTTTGTGGCCTTTTTCACTCGAGACCTTAAACCCGAGGGATGTTTTCTCATCTGGTTCCCTAAGACCTACTGGTTTGGGAGTCATCGGTTATAGGCTCGTTACATGGGTGAACTAGAAAGCCTAAACTAAGGGAAGAAAAATATATATATATATATAAATAAATAAATAAATAATAAATGGCTTTATGGTTAGAGTTGAAATCCTAGAAATCTTCACTATCACAATGTGCATATTATCTAGGTTTTATGAAAGATAAAGTATTCAATCCATTTTGAATTCTTACCTTAATTGAAGATAAGATCCTGCATGGAGACTAAGTTTAAGGGAGAATAATTATAGGTGGACTTATGACCTTAGATCACTTATATTTTTGCAAAAATAATTCGAAAACTTGTCTCTCTTTCAAAATGAATTTTCAAAACACTAACATTTGTCTTCTTTCTTTATGGATTTTGTGGGTGCAATCCGCTGAAAACCCTCAGGAGACAACACTCCTCCTCTAGGATAACCTAGAGGTTTAACGGCTTGTTGCACGTGCTCAGTGCAATCGCGTCACCTGCGAAAGTGGTATAATAAATTGGTAGTATAGTTTTTCTTTTCTTTGTTTTGCTCGGGACGAGCAAAAGAATAAGTGTGGGGGTGTGATTGATATTCAATTTTGCATATTTTACCACATCTATACCATGCATATTGTCAATAAAAATATGATTTTTAATCCTTTTCTCTCTATTTTTGCAGGTCCACATCTGAAATGAGAAAAAACCCAAAATCTCTTTAATTAGCAATAATTAAAAGAGATTAATTCAAAAGCCCAAAAGAGAGCCCAAGTTTGAGCCCAGGATCTAGAGAATTCTACGCGCCAACTCACTCTTCCAGAAGATCCACGTGGATAACAAACTGAAACAAACTCACAACAGAAAATCTGGCCTCAACTGCCTTGATCTTGCTGCCAAATCCAGGATCTTGTCGCCAATTTGCGGCAGTTATGGGTCTGTTAGAGCCCGGGATTCTCTCCAACGACCAGGGCTCTAGATCCTTCTCTCTGAGGCTATAAATACAGGACCAGGGCTTGCGCAACAGAGAGGGTGGAAGAAAAGAGGAGAGATTAGAGGATAAAGCTTTGTAATTTTGTATTTTTTCTCTAGGATTTTAGTGCTTTAGATCTTCTTCTTCCTCCCTAGAAATTCTGCAAAAGAGAGTTATAAGAGAGAGAAAGCTTGTGTAGACCAAGGTGTGACAACTTGTGAAGTAAGATTCATCCATTCTCTTCTCTCTACTTGAGCATTTTCTAATATTACTTGCTTTCTTTAATTCTAGCTTTACTTTACTTGCACTTTAATTCATGCTTTGCTTTTCTTTTCTTATGGCTAGTAGCTAACTTTTCTAACATGAACTAGCTAACCACTAACCTTGCTAACTACTAACTCATGGGTAATTGCTATCTTTAATCTTGCAAGTTGTATGATCTTCTCTTCTCCGATGGGTTACTTTCATTGCTTGGCAAGTTCTTGTTGTAATTCCATATGATTCATGTGTGCCTCATTTAGAGCCTTGTCTTTAGAACAAGTGTCTTGATGGAACATGGAGATGGATCACCAAACATATACTATTTGTTGTACAACTTCTTTAACTTCAATTAATGAATGTTGTATCTTCTTCCTTAGCATCCCTTGAGTGTCGCTCTTTTGATTCCATTATTGAAAGTCTATCTTGTAGGCCAATGACATCTATGAGTCTACAAGACAAGTCCAAGAGTGATCACCCGTCATTCAAGTGGGAAAGTAATTAGACCAACACGCAAGACAAATCTATGCCGATGAATCAACATGAGGCACGCATTCATTATCACGGAGTTTAGTAAGTTTTGGCAAGGTAGTAAGGTTAGCTAGTCATGGTTTTCTCCACCTTCAAAGTCTTCTTCAAAGTTTTCTTTCTTTTAGTTTTAATTCTAAAAGCAAATCTCTTCTTTGATTTCTTTTCATTTTCCATCATGAACAAAGCCACCCATTCTTTCATTTCTTTTTCCATGTTTTATTCATTCTTTTAAGACAAAGAAGAATCTTCGTTTTCTATCTTCACTACCAACCGTAACGCTTCCATCGCAAGCTCTCCCTGAGAATCGACTCGGTATAACCCATGCTATAACGGAGATAGGAAAGGGTACATTAATCATTTGGAATACATTTGTGGAGTGATCAAAGCACTTGAGGTTGAATCTAAACCTTATCTCTTTTATTTGAATATAATTTGTGTGCAAATTATACTCCACAATACAACACCTTTCCCGTCTAAACAAGTTTCAAGCGGCAAGTTCCTTGGATTCATGGTCATGTCCAAAGGAATTCATCTTCACCCTGGCAAGATCAATGCCATTCAAGATATGCAGCTTCCAAAAAATCTCAAAAAACTTAGGGGTCTACAAGGCAGAGTGGCCTACATCTGTAGATTTATTGTAAATCTCTCAAGCTGTTGTTAACCGTTTACACTGCTGATGAAGAAAGGCGTATCTTTTGTCTAAAATGATGCTTATCAAAAAGCTTTTAAGGATATCAAAGAATGCCTTACTAAGCCTCCGGTCCGGGCATCTCCTGTTTCAGGGAAACTGTAAATCACCTAGAGGGGGGTGAATAGGTGATGAGCTAATCTAATGGTCAATAATGTGGAATTAAATTTCTTAAACTAAACACCACGTATAACACAAGAGTGTAGTCGGATTTCCCGTGAAGGACTCTGAACTAACTACTCAAGATTCCTCTAAATAAGAGTTGAGGTGCCGCATTGGCTCTCTTGGTTGAATACAAGTATTAGCAAACAATCCCCAATATGAGTACAAATATATCAAGCATATAAAGATAAAGACAATATTAGCATGAAAGATATAAAGACAAGTAAGAGATAGAGAGAGCAATCACAAACACGGGATATTTGTTTCGAGGTTCGAGCACACTTGCTCTACGTCCCTGCCTTCAACACTTGAAGGATTTTCACTAAAATCGATCCCACCGGATCACTCGGTGCCGCAACACCTACAAGGAGTTCCTACTAGAACTCTTGGACTCTCTAGTTCCGAACACACCGCAAGCCCACAAGCTCGCCGAGGCTACACCTCAAACAAGGAGTTCACACACGAACTCAAAACACCGCGAACCCGCAAGTCCGCCTCCTCAAAGTACAAAGATAAACTTTGGTGATCACAACACTTTGATCACCTAAAATCCTCTCACAACAAATAACCCTATAGGTAGATATAGCAATGGATAGCTCAAGTGTTTGTGTGAGAAAATTAGGATTGAAATGGTGGAGGAAAACTCAAGAAATCACTTTTAAAACACTCTTGATAAACACTCTTTTGATTTGGAAATGTAGCTCTAAAACATGTGGATATAACCACTGAAATGGGTATGCAAAACTAGCCTAAAACTCTTCTTAAAATCTTATATGAAACAGCCCCCAAAAGCCCCAATTTATAGGGCTAGAAAAACTAGCCGTTGGGAGCCAGGTTGACTTGCCGGTCGACCGCCCGGTCGACCGGCCAACGGTCAGATATCTGACCGTTGAGCCAGCGGTCGACCGGCCGGTCGACCGTGGCCTGGATATAGAGAGGCTCTCTGTCCGGTCGACCGCCCGGTCGACCGGGGCCTTTCCAAAGAGCAGAGCTCTCTGGACGGTTGACCGGGTTGGTCGACCGGCCCTCCAGCTGACTGGCGTGCACGTTCTGTGCACGTCGGTCGACCGACTCGGTCGACCGACTTCTAGCTCGGTCGACCGGTCCGGTCGACCGACAGAAGCCAGGTCAGGTCAGTTTTAGGGATTTAAAAGTTATCTTTTTAGCTTAAATAAAATCCCATAAATCTCTAAAATTCTACAAAAATAGTTTCAATATTATACTTTGATAATCAAACATGTTTGAGCAAAATCAAGACATGTTACAAACAATTTGAACTATTTTTGTAACTTAAAAATTTTGGCTAAAAACAAAAATTGTATTTTTTCAAAACTGGTTTTTCCAAAACTTCTCCAAATACAAAACAAGATATTTTAAACACTTTGAAAGCATAGGGTGTATGGATATGATCCACTACACATACATGATGAAATATCTATGTTTTTGACATTAAGCACTAAACATGGTTTTGGTTAAAACATATATACTTTGAATTCCAAAATCAAAACGGTATTTTTCCAAAATGAAAACTCTTTTATATTTTTCCAAAGCAGAAATTCTTTTATGAAAACACATATAAATTAAGAGAGTGTGTGTGTAAGATATACTTGAGCAATCCACCAACTATTCTATCCTTTACATTTTATCTAAAAATAAAATCTTATAAAAACAAATCTAGACACAAGTCTTGATCTTGAAGGTCTTCACTTAAAGTCTTCTCATCTTCTTGACTTGGTCCAAAATTGATCCAACGAGCTAGACTCCTCTTGAGTACTTGATGTGTTCTTGATGCACAAGCTCTTGAATCAAACCGTGCTAGCTCCAAAACTTGACTTTAAATCTTTTGTTGAAGCTACACACCAACTAAGATCTTGATCACAAATCTGAAACTAATTAAACACAAGATCATTAGTACCATAACTACATGAGTTGATCATCATCAAAACTAGAGTGATAGGCCTTTGGGCCAACAGAAACCATTCTTACTCTATGTAAGGGCCATGGAGTATTCTTTAGGTGCTTTATTCGCACAGAAGAATGATGAGAGTGTCGAGTAAGCCATCTATTATCTCAGCAAAACCTTGATTGATGCTTAAGGTGAAGGTTCACCTAGAGGGGGGGTGAATAGGTGATGGCTAATCTAATGGTCACTTAATGCCAAATAATGCGGAAGCTAAAAACAATTATGACCAAATAAAACTTTACACTAAACACCACGTATAACTCAAGAGTGTTGCTGAATTCCCCGTGAAGGGCTCTGGACAAACTCCTCTAGATTCCCCTTGAATGGGTTGAGGTGCCGCGTTGGCTCTCTTGGTTAAATACAAGTGTTAGCAAACAACCCAAGCATGTATATCAATGAGCACAAATGAATATATCAAGCATATAAAGATAGACAATAAAAGTATGCAAGATATAAAAGAGACAAGGAGAGAGAGAGTGAGCAATCGCAAACACAAAGGATTTGTTTCGAGGTTCGAGCACCCTTGCTCTACATCCCCGCCTTCGACACACGAAGGATTTCCACTATGATCGATCCCAATGGATCACCCGGTGCCGCAACACCTACAACTCTCGGACTCCCTAGTTCGTACACACGCAAGCCCACTAACTTGCCGAGGCCGCACCTCAAACCACGAGTTAACAACCGAACTCTAAACCACCACGAGCACACTTGCCCGTTTCCTCAAAGAACAAGAAAAGATCTCTTGGTGATCTAAGCACTTTGATCACCAATAAAACTCTCACTACAACACTCCTATAAGATGAATAGCTCAATGGATGCTCAAGTGTTGGTGTGAGAAAAACAAGGATGAGAAGGTGGAGGAAAACTCAAAGAATCACTTTTACACACTCTTGAATAAAATCTTCCCTTTAGATAGGAAATATTTGCTCTCAAATATGTGAAGAAAACCCTTTTAAAAGAATGGGAAAAACTGGCTCAAAGCTCTCCTAAAATCTTATTACAAAACATTGACCAAACCCCCAAATTTATAGGCTGTCAAAACTAGCCGTTGGGGTCTATCAGACCTGTCGGTCGACCGCCTGGTCGACCGCCAACGGTCAAAAATCAGACCGTTGGAGCCTCCGGTCGACCGCCCGGTCGACCCAAAAGAACAGAGAGCACTGCTCTCAGTTCCGGTCGACTGTGTCGGTCGGCCGGCCATCTGCCAGGCCAAGGCATGCACGTTTGTTCACGTCGGTCGACCGAGCCGGTCGACCGACTTCAGAGTTAGTCGACTATAAAGGTAGTAAGTCGACTATCTGAAGCCTGAAACAATTTTTCTGGAATTAAAAAGTTTGTCTTTTTGGCTCAAATAAAATCCCATAAAATACTTAAAAATCTACAAAATAGTTTTACCAATATACTTTGATAAACAAACATGCTTGCACAAAATCAAGGCATGTTATAAATGACTTGGACTATTTTTGTAATATGGAAATATTGGCTCAATAGAAAACTTGTATTTTTCTAAAAACTTATTTTCCATAAACTTCTTCAAGATACAAAAATAAGATATTTTGAATTCATTAAAGCATAGTGTGTATGGATATGATCCACTACACAATTAAGATGAAATATCTATGTTTTTGGCATTAAGCTCTAAACTTGATTTTGGTTAAAAGATATGTATACAAGAAAACACCAAAAACCAAAATATATTTTACCAAAATGAAAGTCTTTTCTAAACTGAAAATTCTTTTATGAAAAGACAACTAAATCAAGAGTGTGTGTGTATATGTACTTGAGCAATCCACCAACTACTCTATCCTTTACATTTTTAACTAAAACAAAAACAAAATCTTATACCTAGACACAAGTCTTCATCTTCTTGAAGTCTTCACTTGAAGCCTTCTCATCTTCTAGACTTGGTCCAAATGCAATCCAACGAGCTCGACTCCTCTTGAGTACTTGATGTGATCTTGATGCATAGGCTCGTGAATCAACCGGTGCTAGCTCCAAAATATGTCTTTAAATCCTTTGTTGAAGCTCCACACCTACTAAGATCTTGATAACAAATCTGTCACTAATTAAACACAAGATCATTAGTAAACATAACTACATGAGTTGATCATCATCAAAACTAGAGTGATGGGCCGTTAGGCCAACAATCTCCCCCTTTTTGATGATGACAAAACTCATGAAGTTATATATGCATGGATTAAAGTAAAGCTTCAAGGAAGCTCCCCCTTAACTCATGCATAAACAATAAATAATAAATATGCAATGAAGGCACATAAACATGTATGCAAATGAAGGAGATAAAACAAAATCAAATTCTTTTTCTCCTATTTGCAAAACAAAACATATATGCATAAACATAATTCTCTTATAAAAACATGCATATATAGCAAATACCTCTCCCCCTTTTTGTCAATCATCAACAAAGGGTTTAAGGTAAAAACAAAATCATCAAATCTTTCTCCCCCTTTTTGTCATAAACAAAGAGATTAATAAGGGGCCAAACAAACATATCAATAAAAGGTTATATGCGATATACATTCATGAAGAGGAAGACGTTAAGTTAGCTTCCCTACACATATATCAATAAAAGGTTATATGCGATATACATTCATGAAGAGGAAGACGTTAAGTTAGCTTCCCTACACATATGCATTACATGAAGAAGGGATGATAAGCCCCAATTCACATAACACATATTATGTAATGCATAAGAGGAGATGTGAAGCTCCCCCTACACACGTGTACCACATAAAGAAGAGTTGTCAAGCTCCTCAATATACAATACACTCAACATGAATCTATATGTAGAAGAGATGTTAAGTTCCCCTTGCATATAGGCAATATAGATCAAAACATTTTTTTTTTGATTATTCTTAAACAAAATTTTTAAAGGTATTAGAGCTTTAGTAAAACAAACAAATTTTAAGATACCAAATTTAAAATAATCATTATTGTAAATCATATTGATACCAATTGAAATTTAACAAATATGAAGTTGAAACATATTGATACCAATAGTAAACATAATGATCAAAAATTTTTATTTTTTATCATGAACTTTGTGCTTTTTAAAAATGTGAACCAATTGTAAGTTAAGCACATGAAAATCATATATATGTATGAAATGAGTATACCAATTGACATTGATACATACATATACAAGAAAACAAAATATGAATATATACAAAAATTATCAATTTAGATACCAATTGAAAATAATAATAAGATCAAGTGTATATCTCATATAACTACCACCCAATCATGGTTCAAGTTTTTAAATGATTTTCATTTAAAGCATACATGAACATGATCTCCCATCCATCCTCCCATAGATGGTAGGGGTTTTCAAAAATTAGATTTGAAAATATTTTAGCATTGAAAATCACTACCAAATGAAGAATAATAACTAGTTAAAATAATTTTTGAAAAACTAGTTAAAGATCCTTCAAAATCAAAGCATATGTATTTCATGAATCATACTAAATACATAAAAGTTCAAGCACTCATAGTCCATAAAGCTCAAAATTATCTTGAAAAGTAAAAGATGAGTGTTCAAAGGTTATGTAAATAGCATTTTCATGAAAATAGACATTGAAGCACAAAAAGATCATAAGTCACATTTTTAACAAAACAAAAACATGAAAAATTATTTTTCATTAAAAACACTAATCTTCATGGTATATGTATGATTTATCAAAACTAACAATACACATACATATCCCAAACATAAAAGAGTCTATCAAATGTATTTGCATGAAGGCAAGAGACTCACGGGTATACATGTATATTTATTAGATTTGAATTAAAAATACATATACATGAAGTAAAATCATAAAATAGGCATAACAAGTATAAATGAAAGAATCATCAAAACTAGTCTATACATGTGCATATAGTGGGTACAAATGAGCATGAAGTGCAAACATATATTGTTGGCCCAAAGGCCTTCCACTCTAGTTTTGATGATGATCAACTCATGTAGTTATATTTACTAATATTCTTGTGTTTCTAAGTTTCAGATCATTAGCAGGTTATTAGTGTTGGTGATTAGCTTCAACAAGATGTTTGGAAGCTTATCATGGTGATTCCGGTGCCAAAGCTTAAAGATCATACCTTTGCACTCGGTGGATCGCGTTTGGGAGCTAGTCTACTTGAAGATGAAGATCGTCAAGAAGACTTAGGTATCCATAGGTTTAGTTTTGAGTTTTAGATCCATTTGTTAAAGCTTAGTTTAGTTGATATGCTCAAGTGCACAAAATACACATGGTTTGGTTTTTGATATTGATTTCATGAATAGTTTGATCAAAACAAGTTTTCATGATTAATATGTATAGTAGATGTTTTCTAGTTATACATACATGCTTAACTTATAGACAAACTTATTTTGACATTCCTATTCATGTTTTGGAAAAATCTAGTTTGATAAAAATACAAGTTTTATTTTTGATAAAATTGGCAAGACACAAAAATGAATTGATATGTTTGATATATGTCTTGAAATTTTTATCACAAGTTTAGTTATCAAGTAAAATGATAAAACATATTTTTGTGGAATTTTTACAAGTGTTAAAATATTTTTTACAAAATTTTCTATCTCAAAATCTGCCCAGAAAAACAGTTTTCCAGGCAGACCGGTCGACCGGCAGTCGACCGGCTGCTCTGCGGGGACATGCACAGGCTGTGCATGTCCGTCGGTCGACCGGGACATGGACCCAGTCGACCGATATAGAGAGTCTGCTCTCTGTATCTTGTCGGTCGACTGGGTCGGTCGACCGATAGAAGGAAACTGTGTTTCCTTCTGTTGGTCGGTCGACTGGCAGTCGACCGAATCTCCCAACGGTCATAATTTCGACCGTTGGCGGTCGACCGGGCCGGTCGACCGGTGGCTGTCAAAAATGCCACATCAGCCTAACGGCTAGTTTTCTGTTTTGGCCTATATAAACCCCATTCATTTGGGATTTTGGCCAAGGTTTTTATAAGGGAAAAATTGCAGTTTCTGAAGTGTTTTTAAAGAGTTTTCAAAATAGTTTTTGTGCTTTAAACTTCTAATCTTTATTGTTTTGGGTTTTTGGAAAAATCAAAGAAATAGGAATTTGGGATATTTGTATTGGTTTTCATTCTCCATCTTTTACAAGAATTTCCCAAGTGTTTTCTTTGTTGCTTGTTTTCCAAAAACACATAGTTTCCACACTTGAGCTATCTTCTATCCTAAACTATTAGGATCTTTGTTTTTGTGGAAAAGAAAGAAAAGAGAAAGAAAAGAGAGTTTGTGGTTTTGGAACCACTTGTTGTAAACACCCTTTTATTTGTGAATCCCTCTTCGGTAGAGGTGATCGGGTGATTGGTTTGTGAGCCTCTTAAGGAGAGGCATTTGTTGTGGTTGGCTACGGGCCGTATCCCTCTTCGGTAGAGGTGGATTGTGTGTTGTATTGCCTCGGTGGCATTGTAAGTTGAGAGAGGAGTTAGGGGCTCCTATAGTGGATTAGAAATCCTACACGGTGGTGTAGGCGGGGATGTAGAGCTAGGGGCTCGAACCTCGAAACACATCTTGATCTTTGCGTTTGATCCAATTTCTCTCAACTCTACTTTTTTTTTCATTTGTGCAAGCATCATCCATTCATATCATCATATATACTTGCTTGTGTTTTGAGCATTGTTTCATATTGCCTTGCATATATTTCTATTGCAATTCATCTATACTTGCTTGGCTTAATTGTGTGCATTGTATTGCTATATCCTTGATTGCTTGGATTGCTTGTGTGTGTGTGCCTAACTTATACTCATCCAACAAGAGCTTCACATAGCACCTCAACCCATTTTAAGGGGAATCAAGAGGAGTTAGTTCAGAGCCTCGCAAGGGGAATTCGGCTACACTTGTTGAATTGTATTAGTTTGTCCAACACTTGCATTAGCTTCCGTTTTTAGAGCATTAGAGTTTGCATTTAGCCTTAGATTAGCATTTACACCTATTCACCCCCCCTCTAGGTGTACTTTCAATTGGTATCAGAGCTAGTGCTCCTGATATTAGGCTTAACATCCTAGGAGTGATCCATTTGCTTGCTAATCTACATTTGCATTTGTTCATTTGCACACATATAGTTTACCATGGACTTCATGACCCCACCTATGTATGATGCTTCCAACATTCTTGTTTGGAAGACTAGGATGTCCATTTACCTACAAACCCTAGGTTTACATGTTTATCTTGCGGCTACCAAGAAATGCTATCTTGGTAACCTCATTCATATAAGGGCCAATGCACAAGCCCTAGAGGCTATTAGAAACACATTGCCTAAAGATTATCTTTTACATGTTTCTAATATTGATTCCGCTTTTGTAGTGTGGAATTTATTGACAACCACAACCGCTACCTCCGGGCTTCAAGAACAAATCCAAAAGGAAGAGGAATCTAGTGGAGAATCCGATTCCCAATGCTTCATGGTCCAAGGGAATGACTCCCTTGAGGTACAATCGGAAACTCTATTAGATTGTGATGATAGTGCTAGTTCTTCTAATGATTATATTGATCCCCATGCTTTGAATGAAGAACTTTCATTAGTTTGTGAAAAATTAATTGAGAAGTATAACATTTTGAAAAAGAAAAGTCTAGGCATTAATAATGAAAACAAAAATTTGATTGCTAGACTTGATATTGTTTTGCAAGAGAAAGAGGAGATTGCTAATGAGAAGGATTCATTAAAATCTCAACTTGACCTTGCACTTAAAGAAAATGAACTTTTGAAAAATAAAAATGATTGCCATGTTCTTTTGAAGAAAAATGAAAATTTGACTTCAAAAGTAGATTTTATTTTAAAAGAGAATGTTGCTTTGAAAAATAAAATCATTTCCATTTCAAATGATTTAAATATTTGCTTAGAGAAAAATATTGTTTTGCAACATAAGATGGATGCACATGTTTGCCATGCTAGTGTAGCCTCATCATCTAGACTACCTAATGCATGTACCTCTTCTTCTAGGATTAACAATGATATATCCATGCTTAAGAAGAAGGTAGATTGTTTGGGCTCCACTATGAGCCAATGTGCTATGAATCATACACGGTTGGAAACTTTGCTTCGAAAGAAACAAGTTCCATCCTTCATGCATGCACACCCTCCACGGCATACACATGCTCCTCACGGACACCATCCTAACACTATGTATGCTCATGTGTACACTTGTACACATTGTGGTCGAAAAGGCCATCTTGCTAAATTTTGCTATGATAGATTAAATACTCCAAATTTAGCAAAGAAATATGTTTGGGTTAGAGAAGGGACTAACCCCCATGGACCCAAAAGACAATGGGTACCAAAGACCACCCCTCCAATTTTTGATGTAGGTGAGGGCTCTCACATGACGTGAGAGTGTTGGCACCTTGGAGTGGATGTGTTCCATGCTTAAAGAATACTTTTTGGATGCATCACTTTCAAGGGAGAAGATTTGGTGGAAAGGACCACCATGTTTTGGAGACAAGGAAAGTTGCATTCTAAGGCTTTGGTAACAATTCCTAACTCCTTATTATTGTTTACATGTTCATATCATTTGTTTTATAGCATGTCATTGTTTAATGTTCACTATGTTATATCATGTTCATTAGATTAGTGATATACATGCTTAGTTGTTTAGAGACACCCATGCTCAATATAGATTTATATTTGTGTGATCTCACTTTTGATCTAATATGTATATCCTAGATCTAATGCATATGCATATACATATTGATCATATGAACGTTTGTTTCATGTTTTAGTTGTATCATGTTGTTTTATATGTGTTTTGTGCTTCATGTGGTATATACATGTTTAAATGTAGATTTTATCAAAACTTGCATGTATACATGTACACTTAGTGAGAACAAATTGACTTATATATGTTTTGCCCTTCATGCTCATTTGTACCCACTATGTGCACAAGTATAGGCTAGTTTTGATGATTCCTTTATTTATACTTGTCATACCTATTTTTATGATTCTACTTCATGTATATGTATTTTAAATTCAAACCTAATAAATATACATGTATACCCATGAGTCTTTTGCCTTCAATGCAAATATTTTTAATAGACTCGTTTATGGTTGGGATATGTATGCATATTGTTAGATTTGGATGGATCATACATATACCTAGAAGTTGGTTCACAAAATAAAAGAATTTTGATGAATTTATGTGTTTTGTTTTAACAAAATGATATTCGTGTTTGTCTTGTGCTTAATGATTTGATTACTTGTTTAAGTATTAGTCTTCATTAAGACTAGTTATATACCTATACATATAGTGGGACACAAATAAATCTATATATGATTGGGTTGAATGCTTATTTGTTCCCATTAGTTGTATGAGTATAGTCTAGTTTTGATGATTCATATATTTTAGACTTGTATTCATATTTTTAATTTATATGAGTTTTAATTTCGTGTATATGTTTATTTTGCCAAAACATTAAGATATACATGTATAATCCTTGAGTCTTTTGCCCTTCATGCAAATCCTTATATATGGACTCAATTGTGTTTAGGATATGTATGTATACTTATTGTGTTGACAATTTATACATATACCTTGAAATGAAATTAGTTAATGAAAATTGGTTTTTCGTGTTTTCATATTTAAGTTTTACTTCATGTATATGTCCATCTAGTTCAAACTAATCCTATACATATACATTCCTTTTTGAGCCACGTGCCTTCATGCATATACTTTGTGGACTCGTTTGTATTTTGGATATGTATGTATACCTTAGTTTATACTAGACATACATATGCCTTGAAGATTAAATAGTTCTATGATCTTTTATTTTAGATAAGTATTATTGTTTAAAGGAATTAAAAGAGCTTAATGAAATATTTTTCATAATTGATTTTCACATGTTAGTTATACACTCGTAATTACTACCTTACTCATGTTTTGTTTCTCATGAGTTGTGCTTTATTGATTAGAGTGAATGATTATTATGTGATTTTCATTTCTATGAAAAATAATCTTGTTTTATCCTTGCTTGAAGGATTTCGTACTAGTTTACAAAACTTTCCATTTTTAACTAGTTCGAATTCTTCTTTGTAATATGAGATATACCATGCTTGTTATTTCAATTGGTATCATTGAACTCTTTCAATTGGTGTCAATTTTGATCTTCTTGTATACTCATATAAGTTTTGTATATGTATGCTTACTCTTTCAAGAATATCAATGTCAATTGGTATCTAATTTTCATACATATATTTTGTTTATGCTAGTGCTTGAGTTTCAATTGTGTTTAAATTGATTACTTTAAATTGGTATCAAGACTATGCATTATTTTAGTTGGTATTTCATAAAGGGGGAGAAAATTTGATGTTGTCTTTTCAATTGGGATTTGACTCTCACTCCCTTGCTTTATGTTAAAATTGAAACTATATTTTAACATTATTGATCTCAAAAGTTTTCAAATTGGTATCAGGTGTTTAAAAGAACATATTTCTCTTAATGATGTCAAGATGTTTATGTTGAGTATTTTTAATTGGTATTTCAAAATTTTGTTTTTATGAAAATTTCAATAGTTTTGACTTACATTGCCTATATGTGTATAGATTCATGTTGAGTGTATCCTATATTGAGGAGCTTGACAACTCTTCTTTATGAGATACACGTGTGTAAGGAGAGCTTCACATCTCTTTTTATGCATTACGTATTTTGTGTTATGTGAATTAGGGCGTGTCTTCCTTTCTTCATGTAATTCATATATGTAGGGAAGCTAACTTAACGTCTTCCTCTTCATGAATGTCTATCTCACATACGATTTATTGATCCATGTTGAATTTCTATTGGTATCTAGATGCACTTCATTGACATATTTTTAATTGATATCAATGTTTTGATGTTTAACCCTTTATTGGTTCTTGATTTAGAACAAAAAAAGGGGGAGAATAATTTGTTTTTATAATTTTACCCCTTATTGATGATTGACAAAAAGGGGGAGAAGAATTTGGCTTTTGGCTTTTATATGCATGTATTTGTTTTAATAAGTTTTATTAAGAATGTGTTGTTTATGTTATTGGTATCTAGAGCTTAGAGTTTGTCTTACTTCATTGGTATCTAGAGCTATAACATGTTTATATTGTTTAATATTTTTTATTTTATTTATGCATGAGTTAAGGGGGAGCTTCTTTGAAGCTTAACTTTAATCCATACATATATAACTCCATGAGTTTTGTCATCATCAAAAAGGGGGAGATTGTTGGCCCAAAGGCCTTCCACTCTAGTTTTGATGATGATCAACTCATGTAGTTATATTTACTAATATTCTTGTGTTTCTAAGTTTCAGATCATTAGCAGGTTATTAGTGTTGGTGATTAGCTTCAACAAGATGTTTGGAAGCTTATCATGGTGATTCCGGTGCCAAAGCTTAAAGATCATACCTTTGCACTCGGTGGATCGCGTTTGGGAGCTAGTCTACTTGAAGATGAAGATCGTCAAGAAGACTTAGGTATCCATAGGTTTAGTTTTGAGTTTTAGATCCATTTGTTAAAGCTTAGTTTAGTTGATATGCTCAAGTGCACAAAATACACATGGTTTGGTTTTTGATATTGATTTCATGAATAGTTTGATCAAAACAAGTTTTCATGATTAATATGTATAGTAGATGTTTTCTAGTTATACATACATGCTTAACTTATAGACAAACTTATTTTGACATTCCTATTCATGTTTTGGAAAAATCTAGTTTGATAAAAATACAAGTTTTATTTTTGATAAAATTGGCAAGACACAAAAATGAATTGATATGTTTGATATATGTCTTGAAATTTTTATCACAAGTTTAGTTATCAAGTAAAATGATAAAACATATTTTTGTGGAATTTTTACAAGTGTTAAAATATTTTTTACAAAATTTTCTATCTCAAAATCTGCCCAGAAAAACAGTTTTCCAGGCAGACCGGTCGACCGGCAGTCGACCGGCTGCTCTGCCGGGACATGCACAGGCTGTGCATGTCCGTCGGTCGACCGGGACATGGACCCAGTCGACCGATATAGAGAGTCTGCTCTCTGTATCTTGTCGGTCGACTGGGTCGGTCGACCGATAGAAGGAAACTGTGTTTCCTTCTGTTGGTCGGTCGACTGGCAGTCGACCGAATCTCCCAACGGTCATAATTTCGACCGTTGGCGGTCGACCGGGCCGGTCGACCGGTGGCTGTCAAAAATGCCACATCAGCCTAACGGCTAGTTTTCTGTTTTGGCCTATATAAACCCCATTCATTTGGGATTTTGGCCAAGGTTTTTATAAGGGAAAAATTGCAGTTTCTGAAGTGTTTTTAAAGAGTTTTCAAAATAGTTTTTGTGCTTTAAACTTCTAATCTTTATTGTTTTGGGTTTTTGGAAAAATTAAAGAAATAGGAATTTGGGATATTTGTATTGGTTTTCATTCTCCATCTTTTACAAGAATTTCCCAAGTGTTTTCTTTGTTGCTTGTTTTCCAAAAACACATAGTTTCCACACTTGAGCTATCTTCTATCCTAAACTATTAGGATCTTTGTTTTTGTGGAAAAGAAAGAAAAGAGAAAGAAAAGAGAGTTTGTGGTTTTGGAACCACTTGTTGTAAACACCCTTTTATTTGTGAATCCCTCTTCGGTAGAGGTGATCGGGTGATTGGTTTGTGAGCCTCTTAAGGAGAGGCATTTGTTGTGGTTGGCTACGGGCCGTATCCCTCTTCGGTAGAGGTGGATTGTGTGTTGTATTGCCTCGGTGGCATTGTAAGTTGAGAGAGGAGTTAGGGGCTCCTATAGTGGATTAGAAATCCTACACGGTGGTGTAGGCGGGGATGTAGAGCTAGGGGCTCGAACCTCGAAACACATCTTGATCTTTGCGTTTGATCCAATTTCTCTCAACTCTACTTTTTTTTTCATTTGTGCAAGCATCATCCATTCATATCATCATATATACTTGCTTGTGTTTTGAGCATTGTTTCATATTGCCTTGCATATATTTCTATTGCAATTCATCTATACTTGCTTGGCTTAATTGTGTGCATTGTATTGCTATATCCTTGATTGCTTGGATTGCTTGTGTGTGTGTGCCTAACTTATACTCATCCAACAAGAGCTTCACATAGCACCTCAACCCATTTTAAGGGGAATCAAGAGGAGTTAGTTCAGAGCCTCGCAAGGGGAATTCGGCTACACTTGTTGAATTGTATTAGTTTGTCCAACACTTGCATTAGCTTCCGTTTTTAGAGCATTAGAGTTTGCATTTAGCCTTAGATTAGCATTTACACCTATTCACCCCCCCTCTAGGTGTACTTTCATATATAAGTCACATGTAACTCACTATTTGTACATGTATAATACAAGTTTTGATAAAAACTACATCTAAGCATATTTTTGCCACATGAAGCACAAAAACAAATAAAACATGATCATGCTAAAAATATCATGAATGAGCAAGTATGAACATAAATAAAATGGGAGTTTAGAGATTGTTATCAACTCCAAAGCTCCAATCATGGTGGTTGTCCCACCAAAAACTCCTTGATAGCGATGCGTCTAAAGTGTGTCCATCCAATCCATGTGCATCCACTATCAAGGCACCGGATCCTCTCACGTTTTGTGAGAGCCCTCACCTACATCAAACGCAAATGGTGGGGGTTTTGGTACCCATATTTTCTTGGGTCCTTGGGGGTTAGTCTTGTAAGGAACATTATTATTTGCAAAATGTTTAGGTTCCTTGACAAACTTGAAAACATTTTTATTAGCAAAATTAATATGATGTAATTTATCAAAACAAAATTTTGCTAAATGGCCTTTGCGGCCATAATGTGTACAAGTGTACACCTTAGGATGCTTATGTGAATGTGTATGACGTGCAACATAAGCATATGCATGATGTGAGTGTGCATGAACATGGGGAACTTGTTTCTTTTGAAACAAGGATTCCAATCTAGAATGGTTGAATGCACAAGAGTTCAAAGTTGAACTCAAACAATCCATTTTATTTTTCAAAACATTAATCTCACTAGTGGTGGCATGTAAAACATGATGAGATAAAGAATCATTTTTCTTTTTCTTTTTCGAAACAAAATCCTTTTCTTTTTCACAAAATTTTCTTTTTAAAGACTTATTTTCTTGAAAAACACTTTCTTTTTGTTTTTTCACCAAATCAATTTTATCCTTCAAAATAGTGTTCCCTTCACACAAATCATTTAATTTAGACATAAGAGAAACATTTTCATTTTTCAAAACATTATTTTCTTTTCTAAACATGCAATCTTAGATCTAAATGAATCATTTTCTATATGCATTCACTCAAACTTCTTTTTTAAAATTTTATTTTCTTTCTTAATCATGTCATATTTCTCAAGCAATAATTGACAAAATGTAGTAAGCTCATCATATGACATGTCCTCATCCTCGGATTCGGTAGTTACCTCAAGGGGGTTATCCCCTTGGACCATATAGCACAAGTTGGAGGTGTTACTTTCAATGTCCGAATCGCTCCCCGCATAATATAGATCATTTTTGCCAAGGGAGATAAGGGTATTCCATACTAAAAAAGCCGAATCAAAGTTAGAAACTCTAGATAAATAAACATCATCTAGGGTAGACTTTAAAGCATTAAGGGCTTTTGCATTAGCCTCAATATTCTTACCATATAAACAATAATCATTATTAGTGATGGCAAGATAAACATGATAACCTAGGGCTTTGAGGTACAAGGACATCTTCACCTTCCATATATGGATGTTAAGAATGTCAAACATGGGTGATGACATGAAGTCCATGGTGTGTGTACAAAATATTGTGATTAGCCTAAAAAAGAGGATCTTTAACTCTAGGTTGTTAGACCAAATCAGAGTACCAAGCTCTGATACCAATTGAAGGTTCACCTAGAGGGGGGGTGAATAGGTGATGGCTAATCTAATGGTCACTTAATGCCAAATAATGCGGAAGCTAAAAACAATTATGACCAAATAAAACTTTTACACTAAACACCACGTATAACACAAGAGTGTTGCCGAATTCCCCGTGAAGGGCTCTGGACAAACTCCTCTAGATTCCCCTTGAATGGGTTGAGGTGCCGCGTTGGCTCTCTTGGTTAAATACAAGTGTTAGCAAACAACCCAAGCATGTATATCAATGAGCACAAATGAATATATCAAGCATATAAAGATAGACAATAAAAGTATGCAAGATATAAAAGAGACAAGGAGAGAGAGAGAGTGAGCAATCACAAACACAAAGGATTTGTTTCGAGGTTCGAGCACCCTTGCTCTACATCCCCGCCTTCGACACACGAAGGATTTCCACTATGATCGATCCCAATGGATCACCCGGTGCCGCAACACCTACAACTCTCGGACTCCCTAGTCCGTACACACGCAAGCCCACTAGCTTGCCGAGGCCGCACCACAAACCACGAGTTCACAACCGAACTCTAAACCACCACGAGCACACTTGCCCGTTTCCTCAAAGAACAAGAAAAGATCTCTTGGTGATCTAAACACTTTGATCACCAATAAAAACTCTCACTACAACACTCCTATAAGATGAATAGCTCAATGGATGCTCAAGTGTTGGTGTGAGAAAAACAAGGATGAGAAGGTGGAGGAAAACTCAAAGAATCACTTTTACACACTCTTGAATAAAATCTTCCCTTTAGATAGGAAATATTTGCTCTCAAATATGTGGAGAAAACCCTTTTAAAAGAATGGGAAAAACTGGTTCAAAGCTCTCCTAAAATCTTATTACAAAACATTGACCAAACCCCCAAATTTATAGGCTGTCAAAAACTAGCCGTTGGGGTCTGTCAGACCTGTCTGTCGACCGCCCGGTCGACCGCCAACGGTCAAAATCAGACCGTTGGAGCCTCCGGTCGACCGCCCGGTCGACCCAAAAGAACAGAGAGCACTGCTCTCAGTTCCGGTCGACTGTGTCGGTCGGCCGGCCATCTGCCAGGCCAAGGCATGCACGTCTGTGCACGTCGGTCGACCGAGCCGGTCGACCGACTTCAGAGTTAGTCGACTATAAAGGTAGTAAGTCGACTATCTGAAGCCTGAAACAATTTTTCTGGAATTAAAAAGTTTGTCTTTTTGGCTCAAATAAAATCCCATAAAATACTTAAAAATCTACAAAAATAGTTTTACCAATATACTTTGATAAACAAACATGCTTGCACAAAATCAAGGCATGTTATAAATGACTTGGACTATTTTTGTAATATGGAAATATTGGCTCAATAGAAAACTTGTATTTTTCCAAAAACTTATTTTCCATAAACTTCTTCAAGATACAAAAACAAGATATTTTGAATTGATTAAAGCATAGTGTGTATGGATATGATCCACTACACAATTAAGATGAAATATCTATGTTTTTGGCATTAAGCTCTAAACTTGATTTTGGTTAAAAGATATGTATACAAGAAAACACCAAAAACCAAAATGTATTTTTCCAAAATGAAAGTCTTTTCTAAACTGAAAATTCTTTTATGAAAAGACAACTAAATCAAGAGTGTGTGTGTATATGTACTTGAGTAATCCACCAACACTCTATCCTTTACATTTTTAACTAAAACAAAAACAAAATCTTATACCTAGACACAAGTCTTCATCTTCTTGAAGTCTTTACTTGAAGCCTTCTCATCTTCTAGACTTGATCCAAATGCAATCCAACGAGCTCAACTCCTCTTGAGTACTTGATGTGATCTTGATGCATAGGCTCGTGAATCAACCGGTGCTAGCTCCAAAATATGTCTTTAAATCCTTTGTTGAAGCTCCACACCTACTAAGATCTTGATAACAAATCTGTCACTAATTAAACACAAGATCATTAGTAAACATAACTACATGAGTTGATCATCATCAAAACTAGAGTGATGGGCCTTTGGGCCAACATAAGGTTGCTACAACCCCATCAAAAAGGAGTGTCTTGCTCTTGTCTTTTCCATCCAGAAGATACGACATTACTTGGTCAGGCAGACTATTCATGTCATTTCAAGAGTCAATTCTTTTCGGATCCTTATGACAAAGCCAAGTTCTTTGAACTCTAAATTGGATAATTGGGGCATACTGCTATCCCAATATGATATGACCTTCATACCCCAAAAAGCCATCAAGGGCCAAGCCCTCGTAGACTTCTTAACAGCTCATTCAGTTCCAAAAATTTCAAAGCTACATGAAGATATTTCGGATGAAGTTACTGAAGCCAACATGACTTCAAGCGATGATGTATGACAAATATTCTTCAAAAGTGCATCAAGAAACAGATCAAAAGGCAAGATTATCATCGGAGTGGGGATAGTATTTATCTAACCTGAGAATCACTTCTTCGTGCATTCTCGCTGACAGAGCCTTATTCCAACAATGTAACCGAGTACAATGCTTTGCCCATTAGCCTCCAGTTCTCTTAACAAATGGGGATGCGATATCTTGAAGCTTATGGTGATTCCAAGTTGATCATTAACTAAGTCAAGTGTAACACCCCGATCCCGTGGGTACGGAGATGTTATTGCGATGTATATACATAGGTCAAAAATATCCTCACATATATACACTAAGCATCAGTACAGGCAAGAATCAGAGTACGAAAGTACGGGTGCATTATACATTCTAACATATGAATACAGTTACAAAATTATCACAAGATGTGACAAAATATTATAAGAATATTACATCCTGATAAACGCAAATGCGAGACTATAAAGAAATATATATGTATGAATAGTACAAAAGGCGCTCACAAGTCAAAAAAGAAAACTCGAGAGTCGAGTTAGGGGACCGGTAGGATAGGGCCTCAGACAGTCTGTAAATGATCCACGCTTCTGCTGCGCATCTCTGATCAGCAACCGAGAGAATCTGCAAGCTTCAAGCTCTGAGATCTGGACATGCAAATTCAGGAAAGTCAGAAACTCCCCAACGAGTGGCGTGACGAATGCCAAGTGGCGTGCAGGGACAAGTACACGTGCACCGATAAATCTGAGTAGAAAAGAGCATGTATTGAAAACCATATCGTGATCACTGGCACACAGGAGAGGTAAAGAGATAGTACGTGATATCAAGCTTGGAACACGCATGGTATAATATGATAAGAGTAGGAGATCAGTGAGGGTAGTACACAAGTGGTAAGCCAGGATATATACATATATATTATAATAATAGTAATAATAATAAAACCATAAATCTAAAATAAAATCTAATGAAAGCAAATACGACAAAACCAGCGGTACACCCCAGTTTACTGCTTCATGAGATAAGTACGTCGAAGGAATAATTCAAACAAGAAAACCCTCATCCATATACCATATATCTCACGTCATCGTAATCTCAGTTCATACGAACCGAATTGCAGAACACACAACAAATTATTAATTGGCATCTTTTATCATTATTACTTGTCCTACTCAGATGTCTAGGTTTATGGAATAGCATCCCAACACACATATATCCACATCTGAGTAAAGCAAGGTTATTATTAGAAACCAATGGGAGTATCAACGAACAATATTTACAGTGGGTCCCATACATACCCGGTACCTCGCCTAGGATTATTCCGTTGCTGGAGAACGGAACCTACCATGAGACATTTAGGAGGGTCTTATAGGATGCCCTTTCAGGATGGTACCATGAGATAGGGAGCTAGCACTTCCCTCGGTCACCTGGAGGCCCTCAGGTCGAACCAGAAGATTTAGTTGTACAACATACCTAATACCATTGTAAACACGAACACATATTGATATCCGTCAGTTTCCTCTGACCGATGTAAGTTGTCCCTTTTATAGTTTATTATGTAATTATCAATTTATGAGAATAGCAGGATAGGTTCAGAAATTCAGGAGTACATAAGTACTATAGATATAGGTCACTGCATATAATACAAGATAACTAGTACATGATTCCTGTAAGTGTGATAATTACAGGTCAAATGTTATCATGACATGTGGCAGGTGATAAGTGATATCATAACAAGGGGCAGGTGTAAAGCATTAGCATGTCAGGTGATAGCATGCAGGTGTCAAGCAGTAACATGTCAGGTGATAGCACGTCAAACAACAAGCGTAGTAGATATCACTATTGAGTATCATAATGCAAGAAAACAGTACCGATACCAGGGATCTATACAAATCATGAAAATAGTACCGATAAAGGATACCGATAAGAATACTGGAAAATAATACAGTTTTGAAAAACAGTATAAGTAAAGGTTTCAAACTCTTCTGAATCATTAAGAAGAATAATAGTTAAATCATCAAGCAGGCAAACGAGCAATTAAGCAAGCGAACATCCAAGTAGAGCTAAGCAGTGCTGGAGTGAAACTAGTGTACAATACTAGACGCTATCATGCTCGGCGTGGTTATTACTTGTGGCACAGCTAAACGCACACGGTGAGGCGAGCGTATGAACGTTATATTACCGAACGTGATGAAGCTATGCTCATGGTGTAACCACGCTCGAACAGAGTTAGCGATAAAGCACTGAGCACTAGATTCGCCTACAGGCGTGGCTGAAAGATCTGACAGTCTAAACGCACTCCTTATTCGAGGAAGTGGGCGAGAGCCCGAAGGGCTGAAAATAAGCTTGGGGCCTAAGTGCACTTCCGGTAGTTACCACGGAACCCATAAGGGTGAAAGCCAATTCCTATTGGGTAGACATCCTAGAAATAGGCAGAAACCTTGAGATTGTACAAGGGTACCTACACGGTTAATACCAAAATACACACAAACATGATAATAGAAAGTGATAGACAATGGCTAGTGATCAAACAAGCGAAGATAGACAAGCTGGTGTTGACATTCCAAAAAGACAAGCTCCCGGATAGCACTTCAATCAATCTGAATGACGTCTACACTCAGCGACATTTATAAAAGGCAAGTCGCAGGCAAGCTGACGACCAGTTACTGTCCATCCCGGGGACAAAGCAGCGACTTGAATTCTACTGATCCAATAAAGCAGACAGTAAACCAAGGTTGCTTTTGAAGAGACCTAAGCAGGCCTATTATGCTAAGTTAGCTCAACACTTAGCCTCGCATGAGCCCAAGATGATAGCCTCACTTGAGAGGCTAAGTTTGTCTAACTTCGCCTTGAAGGTCTTCAGAGCTCCATAAAGAGCTAACTTTCAGTTTCGCATGAAGCTAATTCTAACTTTTCTTGAGGCTAATTATACCTTCGCCTGAAGCTTTCTCACCAACTTCATTGGAAGTTTAGGCCAGCTCCGCTCTGAGCTAACTTTCAAGCTTCGCCTAAAGCTTCACCTAGTTCAGCAATTAAGCTAACCTTTAGCTCGCTTGAGGCCCTAAACATAGCTTCTCCTGAAGCTTTTAACTTCGCATGAAGCTCCTGTCTAGCTCCGCCGCGAGCTTTTTCAGGTCACCTGACCGTTCCCTAAGGGGGATTAGCAGTTGTAACTCCATTTCTAATAGTAAAATTAGTTGCTTTAGTGGGAAGTTATACCCGCCCACTTGGTCCAACAATAAGTGGAGATGTGCAGGTGAGTTCCAACGCCCTAGCTTCACCAGGGGCTCACTTTTAGCTTCGCTACCAGGCTATATCAAAACTGGCATAAAGCTAACAAGCTGATTCAATCTTGCTGAATTCAAAAGGCGGTTACACCCCTGTTTGGCTATAAATAGCCCTTTACAGGAGAGAAGAATGGATGAAAAAATTTCAAAGATTCAAGAGACCCTTGGCAAAAGGCTTCATCTTGCTTTCAATCTCCCAAAGTGCTAGAGATTTAATTCTCTTCTGAAGTCTTCCATCTTCAAGGAATCTCTGGAACCAGGCGAGAAGGAAATTCCCCTGAGAAGGCTTGAATATTCAACCGATTGCATCATCAATTGGATAAAGTGATCGCGCACTGATCATATTCCCACCGACATACTTCCCCAAAAATCTCAGAGGAGATCTACTTGTAATTTCGCTCCTCGATTCTTTTGCAAGTTTTGATCTATCATTTTCAATCGAAAACAAGATGGCGATTCCGCTTGAGAATAAAGTCTTCTTTCATAATAAGGAGATGATGTTGCAATGCAATAGTCAGAGTGCTGAACCCATCACCGTCGAAAATTTGGTCATCCACTTTAACCAAGAGAAGTTCAGGAACTCCTCTTTAGGGTTGATCTAGCACTCCATGCACAGAAACACAAGAGGGTCTCCGTAGCCAAATCTCCACCAGCTACAGATTAGAAAGTAACTCTGACTGAGGCCGTGTCCAAGCCTATGCCAGCCGCATGCATAGTTAAGCGACCCTCACTCCAATTCCCTTCAGCCTCAATCGAAGCTTAGGGTCTGTTTGGTTGTCGTAACTGGCCGTAATTTGTAGTTGTAATTGGTAAAGTCTTTTACAATTGTAAATGAGTTACATGTATGTAAATTTTACGGTGTTTGGTTGGTAATATAAAATTGTAAAGTGGGAAAGTGTATTGTACTTTACAGTGTTTGGTTGTCGTAATGTATAAGTCGTAAGTGAAAAAGTTGACCACAAAATTAACTATTTGGTGATTTTAAAAGTTTTAATACTGCAAATAAATATTAAAAAAGTTAAATATTAAAAATTTTTAATATTAATATAAAAAATATTACAAATTTGTATGACCACAAAATTAACTGTAACTGGGCTATAAGTGAGTGGTAACTGGGTTGCAAGTGAGTATTAGTTGAGTTACGTAAGTTTTTTACGAATTACGGTCCAAACAAATGCCGTAGTCGTAACTGGGTAAAAGTCATTTACGAATTACGGAGTTTTACGTGAAACAAACGGCCCCTTAGTTGACTTCATGTCAACATGGTGGCTTATGCAAAGCCAAGCAGTTTTCACGCGAACTTAAGACTGCTCAAAGTAAGCAAATTTAGAGAGTGAAGCCAAGAGCCTCTTTGCGCGAGGCTTTAGGCGAAGTTGAAGCTCAACCTCGCCTCTCACATGAAGAAAAGGGCAAAGCATCCCCAAGTGTTGATGGTGTTGCTTATGTTGCTTCAACACGGTGTGCTCAAAGTCCCCTTAGCCACGAGGCTGAATTGGGCACGCAATGCAAAATTTGAGGCGAAGCCTCATTGGCTTCGCCTAACCAGAGAGCGCTTATTTCCAGCGCTAACTTCACTCCTTTGAGCGAAGTTAAGGGCGTACCTCCAAGCGCTGATAGTGTTATTTATGCAGTTTTAGCGCCTAAGGTACTAACAAAGTCCCTATCCGCAAGGCTAGAACTAAAGCACTGTGTAGGGCTAATCACCTTCATCGCAATGCGAAGATCAAAGCACCATTGTGTACTAAAAAGCGAAGCTACCACATCTTCACTCCCAGCGCTTTCTAGCGCTAAGCTCACACTGGGGGCAGAGCTAAAAGATTAGCTTCGCCGAGCGAAGCTAATGCTATAGGTGAAGTTATTTTAACTTCACCTGTAGTTAAAATGAGAAGCTTCACAAGAGCTCCCCAATTTGAACAGCCTAGTACACGACCTCCTCGAGTCTCTATACTAGACCGTTTAAGCTCAGTTAATCCTGATTTACGAGAGTTTTTGATTAACAAACGGAAGTTCTGTTATGAGGAACTAAGCCATACTTCTCCCTCCCGCTGTGAGCAAGTAGGGTGCCAGTTGGTGAGGTCCATTTAGTCCATTACCGACTAGGGCCAGTCCCCGCCACTCTTGCAGTACGACAATCAGTTTTTAACCGACTATCAATTCAAGCCCTTGTAAAACTTCAGAAAAAGAACAAAGCACGAAACATACCAGATCTTCCCTCAGTATCCGTCAACATAACAGGAAGGGGGCGCGAACCGCTCAGGGCCAGATGACGGAGATATAATACTAATTCTCCTTTGTTTAGTTCTCCAGATTCGGACTATAGCCCCGGTTTGGGACAAGTCTTAGTAGAGAAAGAGGGTGCATTTCGAGCACAAGATCCAGGGCAGTAATACCCTATAATTATGAACAACCATTCTTTTCAACTAGGTGATGTTACCGGAACCACTGAAAAGTCTCTTCCAAAGGTCTGATGATGAGGAAGAAGCTAGCGGATATGCCTCCTCAGCCACAATCAGCTCTATGCAGACAGGTAGAGTGTCAGCTAACATGGCTGACAACAATAATGATGATCATTGCCAACGGATGGAGGATCAAGAACAAACTTCTAGGGCACAACAAGAAGCTTTAGACAATATTCAACAGATGCTAGCTTAGCTCCTGACGAACCAAAATAACAATGACACCAGGAGCAACCATAATGAGGAGGAACATAATAATGATGAACCTCTTAAGACTGAGAAGTCGAAGGAAAGTTCTTCAATCAATGCCGAGGTCATTAATGGCATCCAGGCTCAGATTGCATCCCTAATCCAGAGAGATGAGTTGAAGAAGGTAGGTATGACTCACCCATACCCATTGGAATGGGAATCGGTGCCATACTCGCCGAAATTCAAGCCACCTACGTTACATACGTATGATGGTAAGAGTTCACCGAGCCAACATATCTATTACTTCTGGTCCCAGACTGATAATATAATAGATAATGATGCCATCATGGACAGGTTGTTTATCGACACTCTCAAGAAGTGGCCTTCGACTGGTTCAGAAGCCTTCCACTGGATTCCATCAATTCTTGGATCGATTTGGAGACTCGGTTACTTTCTCACTTCTATGAGGATGAAACTGAGGTAACCATGGATAAACTCTTTTTCACAGTGCAAAACAAGAGAGAATCAGTCTGTAATTACATTGAAAGATTCAAGAATCTATCTCTGATGTGTCCAGCTGGGATGCCATTGCCTATGTTATTGCAGACATATAGACACAACTTTCTGAACCAAGTAGAGATTCGTATGGGGGCTATTAAGGCCCACACTTGAAAAGAGCTTGTTGAGCAAGCTGAAATAGCCGAGAAGTTGGCTGAAAAATTTGAGCCTTTCATGCCTAAGGGCAAATGGGGGGTAAACAATAAAGGATGTAGTGAAGTAGGACAGTCTTCCCAATCAAAAGAGAAAGAAACTATGTCTGTAGAGTTGTCAGGAGGAACTCCACCAAAAACTAAGAAGAGTGGCGCCGTTAATCAGGAGTTCAAATTTCCTCCGAAACAGTACTCCTTTAAGATGAACAGGTTGTTACGATTTTTCACTTGCTCCAAAAGGGCGGTAAGTTGAAACTTCTGAGGTTCGACACCCTAATGAAGTGGGACGTATGAACGATCCCAACTATTGCCTCTTCCATAGGGTAATTCATCATCCTACCGGCAAATATTTTATCCTCAAGGACAAAATTTAGGCTCTAGTCGACACTAGGTTTCTGACTTTAAAGTCAGAACAGAAGAAAGTCACTGCGAACATGGTGACTCTTGAGTTTGCCACTTTTTCAAAGGTTACTGTCTCTGACAGAAATGCCCCAGCCCCAGAGGCACAACTGAAGGTAAGTAATCCTTTAGAAAAGCAGCATGAAGCTAAAAGCTTTATTCCAATGACATTGAAGACCAGGAAAATCATGTGGGTGCACCCAGATCTTGCCAAAGATGAACAATGAGACTCAAAGAAACCCAAGCTCAAGGAAAATCCTGCAACGTCATCTTTATCCTGCCAGATGATGATAACATAATAATAGCTTCTCTCAGTAACTCTAAAGATGAGAAGCATGCTTTGGCAGCACATGATGTTGCACCTCAACCAACAAGTACTCGGTCTGGGAAGTCATACCTGAAACAGTACGAGAAAACCACTGACGGACAGAATGACCAATGACATTTGGAGAAGTACTGTTCCAGCTTCAGCACCAACACCAGGAAAAGATAGGCGAAAAGAAGTCTGATTTGACCGAGTTATTAAAGAAAACTTCAGGTCTGGGACTTGATGCCCCTTTTTACTTTGATATATTGGCACAGCTAGCCAATATTCCAGCTCGGATCACTATACACGAGCTGCTTCACCTCTCGAAAGAGACAAGAGAGGCACTCAGGAACATGTTGGCTAATTCAGAATCATTTCTGATACATATTCCGGAGGCCTCTGAAAATGACACTCAATTCTTGTGCCCAAAATGTCATCATGTACAGCTGAAAATGCCCGCCATCACCTTTACTGCTGAGGACATGCTCCTCAAAAACAATAAACATGATCGACCCTTGTATTATACTTGATACATAGAATGGACATGCATTGAGAGGGTACATGTTGATTCAGGGTCTGCACATAGCATCATCCCTAAAAGGCTCCTCTACTTTCTTGGGATACCGTTGAACAGATTATCAGCAACGACTACTATGATATATGGCTTTAATGCAAGAAGTAGTCATCCACTGGAAAACATCCGGCTTCGCTATCGAATTGGCAATCTAAAATTAGAAGTAACGTCCTATCGAATTGGCAATCTAAAATTAGAAGTAACATGTTACGTCATTGACGCTGACACGTCATACAATCTATTGCTTGGACGACCTTGGATTCATGCTAATTGGATCGTTCCTTCCACTTTGTACAGTGCTTCAAGTACATGGAGGATAATTCAACAGTACGAACGGTATTTGCTAAAAAGCAGTCGTTCAGAGGAGTTGTAAACTACTTTACTGATGTTCTCCTCTATCAGAAAGCTAACTAAGTAGCAAAAGAACTGTTGCTTGAAGATGAGATAGCGACAATGAAGCAGATTCAGAGTCAGAGGAAGACACGCCAATTACTTTTGCTTTCAAATTAATTGTAGCATATTTTAACGATCCTAAATATAATAATCCCATTAAGAATGATGGTGAATGGGTGATAAATGAGAATGTCGCTTTTGATTATCCTGTGAGTGTTGATTTGTTTAAATCTATAGACGATACCTCCCTACACATGCCCTTTTCCATGTTAAGCGTGATAAGTACGCCTGTAGAGAAAAGTGAAGGATCTATTTTTGTGGTCCCTCCATCCAGGAAGAATCAATCACCGATAGTATTCGACATGATTAAACCCCGAATATCTGTAATTACAGATTCAGGTTAAGACTTAGAGCCTCCACAATTTTTTCGTTATGCACGATCAGCGCATCATATGATGAGAAGAATGAGGTATAATCTACAGCGGAAAAATGGCTTGAATTTCAGAAAAGGATGACGTGGTCTTCTACGAACCTTCGTGCCGAAAGGAAAGCCGGCAAATTATTATGATAAAACATGCATGGTGTTGGGATATATTACACCGCCCGCTCAATATCAGTCTGAAGGAGACGAATCTCTCCCGTGACATTTCTCTAGTTTATCTGAGTGGGAATCAGATGTCAGTGTGGGGGTGCTCTTCAAAAACCTCTTCGTCAATATGACTTCAATCAATCAATTGGAGAAAGAAGAGGCTATTGAAACGCTTGACGCTGATCCATGGGCCCAGCAACTCATTCTCCAGTAGAAGAAGCGATTTGAACAAAGTGAGCTGCCCACTGAGGATAGGGTAATTTAGGTTGATGTGGGTAGTCAAGATCACCCCAAACCCATCTCTATAAGTGAAAGTTATCATTTATAGAAAGAGAGGAATTGATACCTCTTATACGGAAGTATATCGATGTCTTTGCATGGAATTACGGAGATATACACGGTTTTGATTTGCAAATAACCATGCATTGATTGAACATTAAGCCTGGCGTCAAGCCGGTGATACAACAACAAAGGCAGTTTTGTCATGATATCATGAAAGCCATTGAAGCTGAGGTCCATAAAATCATCGAATGTGATTTCATTCGTGAAGAGCAGCACTGATTAGTATCTAAAATTGCATATTTCATATCACATCTTCACATTTATTCAATATTAAATTCGGTTAATAACACCTCTCTTGTATATTCCTAGGTCTATGGTGTGAAATGAGGAAGAAGCCCAAAAATCCTAATTATTTGGTGATTTAAAGCCTATAAGAATAGACATTGACTTTAGAAGGAGGATCTGTCAAAACCGGGTACACTTATCTAGAAACCAGCAGCATATACCGACAGGGAACAAACTGACAACGCGTGGCAGAAGGTGTCGCGTACGCGGCGCCAGTACGACCACAGAAACATGGCTCTAGCCGCGTTTCCATGGCCGTACCGTGGAACCGCGCGTCGAGATTTGACGCGCAGCTCTGTACGCTCTTTCTGGTGCCCCATTTTGCCTATAGATACCCTGGTATTTCCAGAGCTCAGGGGAGAGGAGTTTTGAGCAGGTTTTTAGGGTTGTTTTTTCTCCACGTATGCAGTTTAGAATAGTTTAGGTTAGTTGTTCTTCTTTTTCATCTTTTGTATTTTTCATTCTTATAGATCTTGTAATAGGGAAAAGAGTAGTATATAGGATGAAAGTAAGAGTGCTTGTAATGAAGGGTGATACTCTATGAAAGGCTCTCTCTTTATCGCTAAACTCCTTTTACATATTTAATTAATTTTCTTCTCATGGCAACTAACTACTAACCACTAACTTTCTAACTTCTTACTTGATAATCCACATGAATCTAATAGCCTCTACTTGGCCTTACTCTTGCAAGAGCCATTGATGGCTCATGATGATGGATTCTAACACTCTTACATCCTAACTCTCTAACAAGCTAACATTACTTTATTCCATATTTGCTCTTGTTTAGTTATGGTTTAAGTGTAGCTTGCACTTGTTTGTTGAGTTTGAATGTGATGAGTTATCTTATGGGTCACGTTTTGAAGTGCTCTTAAACCAATGACTAGTGATGGCCAAGGATACATGTGAGCAACTATCACTAAGAGGTTAGCATGGTTAGTGAAGCCATTAGCAGTTAGTAGCCTTGAGTTTTCTTTTATTTTTATTTTATTTTAGAAATAAATACAAAATCACAAATACCTTCTCTTCAATGTTTCTATCTTTGTTTTCACCGTACACTTCTCTTTCATTCTTTGTTTTTTTTCTTTTTTTTCTTTAAAATGTTGAAGAAACTTTACCACACACGTGAACAAATCGTAAAAGCTTCTATTACCTCTCGTCCTTGTGGATTCGACCCATTTTAGCTTTTATGCTATAATGAAAGTATCGAGGAAGCCAAAGCATACACACTTTTATTGCTTGATTTCAAAATATTTTTGTGCACGGTTTCCCCTATCAAATTTTGGCGCCGTTGCTGGGGATGAGAACTGTTTGATTTCATATTTTTATTAACTTTTCTTCTTTGTTTCAAGGTACAGGTAAAAATTTTCAGATTCTAACAACGCCAGAAGCTCACATTCCCCTGTTTCTCCTTGTTCAAGAAAGCAGGGAGTTGTTGCCCGCTTCTTTTTTAGGGGGTATCTTCAATTGCATATATCTGTATATTCTGCTACTAGTTTTCTTTTTGGTTACTTGTGCATTATAATAATTAAGAACTAAAATACGGAAATTGGATGCTTTAAAATGGTTTAGACATTTGCATCTAGGCACGTGTCGATTTCAATTCCATTATACTGTATTTTATTCTTGTGTTGTTGTAGTCTTAACGGAGGTGTATATACTACACTGCATATAGCTTAGGATAAACACTTGAGTAATTTACTTGCTTTTTTATGTTCATTCTTGTCTATATTGCACACTTGCACGAACTAAAATTAAGGGAAAAACCCAACACAACATAGGTGGGGAAGTCATTACCCTCCCTTAGCCCAAAAATCATCCTTCACTCACACAACCCAAGCTTTAATAAAACTTGCTAGACGTTGGCCCCTAGGGACATCTCAGACTCATTTGGGAGATTGACTTAAGGGAAAGTTGTTAGAGTTTGACTCTTGTCAAATCGATATTCAAGGTTGGGGATTGAGAGGTGAAACCTCGAAGAACAGTGGTTTATCATAATTAGACCCGTTGCTCCGGCACAGATACTTCTCACTGGTCTTGCCCCTACCTGGCCGATTAATTTGTGGTCAGATTTCTACAAGTACAAGCCGTGGACAGTCTAACCAGTTAGGAGTCGTCTAGGTCTAAGTCGACCCTAGCATAGGTTTGTTTTCTTTTTTTTTTCTTTATTTGTTTGTTTGTTAGTTTGTTTTCCTTTTTTGTAAATTATGAAATAGATTTTAACAACAAGTTTTTCAATCCTAATATGATCCATATTTCACCCCGATCTCATTTGACTCAGATAACTCCGACTCGACTATGTACAACATGAACCAACCATATATGCTAGATTGGGATTATCCGACTCAATATGATCCATATCCCCGATCCTATGACTATAATTTTCAAAATAATTTTCACTCTTCACAGAGTCAATGGGAATTCACCTCCCCTAAGTCAAAGTTTCAACCACCTTATCTATAAATTTCACAATTCTCTGATTTTGCTTACTATACTCCTTTTCAGAACCATTTTTTGAATAAAAATCCAGTTTGAAAAGAAGTATCGAAGCCATGCTTGAGTCCCAACAATAAATTCAAATTTTGCTCAATTCATAATCCTTCCCACATCAAACTCCATACATTCATTTTCTAGAACATCTAATTGAAGAAAAAATCTGAGTTAGAAAAGAGTTTGGAAGTCTTTTGTGAAACAACACAATAATTTCAAAATATGTTGGACTCATCATCTCAACTAAAATTTCAAGAGTCATACTCATCTTTTCCAGTTGCACCGATTCAAAATGAACAACCATTCATCTTGGAAATGAATATGAAATTCTTGCGTGAGTCTGAGCAACAATAGTAAAATATGATGGATTCACGACTTCATCATAATTTTCAAAACCAACTTTCATACTCACCTTTTCAAAAAGAACCAATAGTAAAGAGTATGGAAGACATGATTCAGACTCAAAATTCTGTTACCGGCCTATCAGTAGGTTAGACTCAATAATGAGTGAATTGATCAATGAGAATGAGGAAAGTCTTTCTTGTCAACCTTGTAAACTGTCTAAAAATCACTGAAGACCAGTCATCAGAGGACAAAGTCTATACTCCAGACGCGAGGCTAATCATATCCACTTGTGTAAATGCCAAGACGCAGAGCGTGAAGCCGCGCCTCAACATCAGTATAGTACCAAGACGTGTGGGTCGAAACTCGCATCTCAGCTGCACTGTCATAACCAAGCCACGACTCGAAGCCTGCGTCCTTACATCACTGCAGTAACAAGGCACGAGGATCGAAACCCGCATCTCGACATCACTGCAATCTCAAGACGCAGAGCCTAAAGCCCGCGTCTGGCAGGGTTTGAAACCCGCGTCTAGCAAAGTTCGGGGTCAGCATCCTAAATGTGAAGCTTAAAGCCCGCGTTCCGACTACAGAGAAACTCTGCGTCTCTGTTATAATTGCCCTCATTACTGGGTCAATTATTACCCTCGTAATGAGGGGAGTTAATCCCCATTATGAAGGGTTTTTAAGAGACAATTTTACCCCTGAAACCCCTATAAATAAGTCAGTTTGCTACTAAAGAGGGGTCAAAAGTTTTGAAAAACCAGAGTCTTTAGCTGAGGAATACAAAGAGTTTAACTCTTCTAACAACTTGCTGAGTACAAGTTTGTTCTTACCTCAAGTCTCTTTGAGATTTTTATTGGACAGGAGGTGTGCTACTGCGTCCATAGTCTGAAGAGGAGATTTCCCAGAAGGTAGTGACGTTTACCTGGTCAACAGAAAACAAGATTCACTTTTCATCGCTACATCAAGAACCCAGCATTAAACAAAGAGAAGATTTGAGCTTGAATATCTTCTCTTTGTTGTAATCGGAATTTTTGAGATTGTTGTAATCTTTCATTGATTCAAGAAAATTTTATTACGATCCATCAATTTTTTTCGAGCCAAACAAGAGATGGCGACTCCGCTGGGGAACACTTTCTCTACTGATGAGCAAGTCGTGGCGCAAGGTGACATCACCTGCATGGAAAGAATGGTCAAACCGTTTGTCGTAGAATTCGACCAAGTATGAAGAGTTCCTCTCTTCCGGCTCCAAAAGCCCTAGGGCGCGATAGTACTTCAAGGTTGCTTCAGAAATCCACTCTTGGTTCCCTTTAGAGGTTTCCCTGAACGTGGTCTGTGCAGAGAGCATCTTGGCTGGTCACATCATGCGTAAGACCTGCGTCAGCGTCTCCCACGAGACATGCGAGGTCAACGTTGTTGACGGTCAACCTGGCTACGCACGTCTTCTTCCTCAGCTCCATGTTACTAGGGTTCCCAACAACCCGTATGGTGTACCCAGAACGCCGAACGTCGATAGAGGCGATGCGTGTGTCAACTACAGACGCAAGAAGCTGGAACAAATATCTGTCCAGCAGATACAGAACGCGAGATTCAGGCTCACGTCTCTTCTGGGTTACGTTAGAGCACGAAGTCCGGGTGTGGAGACCAAAACGTGAAGCCCAAAAAGCTTGCATTTCCAAGGCTTCACCTCTCAAACGCGACATTCAGCAACGCGAGATTCGTGCCTCTTCTCAGAGATACGAGACTCGCGTCTCTACAATAGAACGCGGGACTCAGAAGATACACATTTCTCAAGTGTCGCCAGCCAGATGCAACAATCAGCAACGCGAGCTCCGTGTCTCTTCTCAGCAGAGGCACAAGACCCGCGTCTCAAAGCTAAAACGCGCGAGCCGCGTATGTTCTACGGAACGTGAGCTCCGCGTTTCTGAACCCTGCGTTTCAGAATTAAAATGTAAGGATGGATCTCAGAAGCTGAAAGCCCTTGAAGACCAGAGGCTAATCTCTTGGATCCCCCTTCATTCTGTTGCTGTGAACGGCTCATCACGATAATGTTCTTTGAATGTCGCTGCGGCTCACATATAAGCAAGCAGTCGGTACTCAAATGATTAACTCAACTTACCGATCAATCAAAAAGCGTCGTTCCCACAGAAAGAGAACCTTCTCTGACATGGAGTATCCTGAAGTCACTGCAAACATGGCAGGTCCAAGTACTACGCCAAGCAGAAGCAGGGAAAAACAACTGGCAGTAAGCTCTGATGAGTCTGATGACGAACTGGAAGGAGTGTACCATCATACCGCAATCGAACTGACGTAGTAGCCCCAGTTGACTATAGTGCTCTAGCACGAGGCATTGAAGTAAGTGAATCACACTTTGCCATCACGGAATTACATGCCTCGAACTCTTCTGTAGAGAAGGAAGCCTTCGTGTATATGGCGAACACTCCTGAGGAGATGACCGGCACTTAAAACAACAAGTTCAGGTCCCGAGGGAACAATTCGATATGATTCGCGCCCAACAAGAATCTATCGATGCCCTCAAACAGATGCTTGCATAATTGCTTGAGGATACGAAGAAGTTGAAGGCCAAAACTTCTTCTAAGAAGTCTAAGGCAAGCGGAAAGAAGGAGAAAGTTCATCTTCTATGCATATAGAGGAGGAGGAACTGTCCAACTCTGAGTCCTCTAAGTCTTCATCTGAAGAGGGAGGCAATCCAGAATGGGGGGACCCATTCTAAAAGAATGAATAAACTAGAACAGCGTCTGAAAGTCCTCACAAATCAGAAAGGCCTCCAAGAAACAAGAGTGGTCCGGTCAAACCCGGCAGAATGGGATCTTGTCCCGTATCCTTCTAATGGGATCTTGTCCCGTATCCTTCTAAGTTCAAAGCTCCGACCCTACAGGCCTTTGACGGTAAAGGGTCACTGAACCAACATATCTACTACTTCAAGTCTCAGACAGGAAATGTAATAGCAAATGATGCCATCTTGGCGCATTTGTTCATCGGCACTCTGAATTTTGAATGGTTCACGAAACTCCCTGAAGACTCTATCAAGAACTGGGGTGATTTGGAGAAGTTTTCCTTACACGCTTCTTCAAAGACGGTTTGGAGGTTACCATGCCAACTCTCCTAGCAACAAAGCAACAAAAGGGAGAGTCGGTTAATGCATTTCTACAGAGATTTTAGAACATGACGCTCCGATGTCCTAGCGGTATGACCCAGGCCACCCTGGTGAAAATATGTCATCACAATTTGCAAACTTTGCTCTTAGCTCAGATAGGAGTTGCTCAAAGCCGCACCTGGAAGCAATTAGTCTAAAAAGGTGAACAAACAGAGGAGATTGTCGCTAGGGTTAGGGCAGAAGAGAATAGACCCAAACCCAAAAAGATAACAAGGCGCGCGCCAGAAGTATCTTTTCAATTAAAAAGGAAGATACATTGGCGACAGAGACAAAGTCTCCATTAAACCTCAGTCGACCAGAGGGGGTGGTTCTTCAAGTCAGCCACGCGCCAACAGGCAGTACTCCTTCAAATATGAGCACGTCGATTCGTTATTCAAGTTACTCAACAAGAGCAACAGATTGGAGCTTCCTAAAGCTAGACGTTCTGAAGAGGTTGGCAAGACCGTCAATCCCAACTACTGCTTGTATCATAGGATGCTGGGGCACCCTCTCAAGAGCTGTTACATCTTCAAAACATCCTCCAAGATTTGATTAATGCAGAGGTTCTTAATCTCTGCCTATAACAGAAGAAAGTGATGGCAAACATGACGTTATTTTTTCAGTTCGGGGATCAACCTCCGAAACCAGCAGGAGTAGTTCCCATCCCGAAAGGGGAACTAAGGATGATCAATATAGACCCGCATCACTAGCAAGAGAAAGGTCTCGTGCATGTTCCTACGCCTCAGGGAGAAATCATGTGGGTTCATCCAGACCTTGTGGAAGGCCAACAATGGACTACTGTTACTAATACGAAGTCCAAAGGTAAGGTAAAAGCTTCACCTTGCAATGTAGTGTGCGTCTCTTCTTGGAAACCAGAGACTGATGTCCCCTCACTAACCGATTCAGAGGAGGAGACAATCGTCCTTGTCGCAGAATTGAATGCACCACTCTTGGCCAAAACTCGTTCGGGTCAGTCGTATTTGAAGAAATATGATGAGTTGGCAGCAAATCCACCTAGACCTACTCCAGAGCCAACCAAGCATCCACGAAGCAACATGTGGAGAAGCAGAAGGAGCTTCAGTATTCCAAGGCTCTCCCAAAGGACAACACGAAAAAATCTTCAACACCTTACCGCTTTGACGTCCTAGCTCAACTGGCCAATATTCCGGGCAGGATCACCCTTTACAAGCTCCTGAGACTATCAAGTCAATAAGAGAAGCTTTGAGGGAAGCTCTAGCTGATGTTTAGGTCATTATGGCCAAGATCCTGGCTTGACCACAGGAGGAAGATGAAGAAGAATGCATCCATGCCTCTCAAATACCCCCTGCATCACTTTCACGCCAGACGACATGCAAGTCAAGAGAAAACATGATAGGCCCCTGTACTTCACAGGGTTTATTGGATCGTCTGAAGTGAGCCACATTCAGGTAGATCCAGGATCCATGTTAAGCATTATGCCTCGCCGGGTCATGCGGCACTTGGGATCCCCACTCACCGACTGAGCGCCACCCAAACTACTATTTATGGTTTCAACGCCAATGGTACACGCCCAATGGGGAAGATCAAACTCAAGTGTCAGATTAGGGACCTGACATCTGAAGTGACGTGCTATGTGATTGACGCTGACACTTCATATAATTTGCTATTGGGACGACCGTAGATTCATCATAACTCTATCGTCCCTCCACTCTCCATCAAGTCATGAAGTATATTAATGAAGATGGGAAAGTCTGAACGTTGATCGTCGAAAGGCATCCGTTCAAGGGGGAGAGAACTGCTTCACAGACTCCCTCCTATACCAAGATTCTCTGGAGACGAACGAGAGTCCCCAGCTGGAGAAACTAGACTCTAATAATGAAGCTGACATTGAACCAGAGGCAGAGGAAGAATGTCTTTGAGAGCTGAACCCACTTGTAATGAGCATTAATAAGCTCGATGTCAATAACCCCGTCAATGATGTAAGCGAGTGGTATTTTATTGAAGAGTTAGATTTGCTTACTTTTCTGTGTTTGCTTCTGATTTTGTGCCGTCAGACACTAGTACCGGTGTAGATGATGACCCGTGGTCGGTAATAGATGCTCTGACATCATTGCATGTGCCGGTGAGGTCATCCCTCATGGCATATCAAGGCATCAGTGATGCACAAGGATCGTTATTTATAGTCCCAGTAAGATGCAAAGGCCAAAGACCAATCCTTTTTGGAAGAGTCGAGTCTAAATCAATAACTCGTGAAGACTCTGAAAGTGACGGTGAAGCTCCTCAATTCTCTCATTATGAGCCAAACATACTCAGAATGATGGAGAGCATGGGGTATGACTTAAAAATGGTCCTGGCTTGAACTTTGACAAAGGAAGAAGAATACTGCTTCGATCCTTCGTTCCAAAAGGAGAAGCTCCTGATTATTATCATCGAACTCGCAGAGGGTTGGGCTATGTGTCAACTCCAATATCGTCGGCCTCTGAGTCTGAAGAGTCATTATATCACTACCGCTCTTCAGGCACGTTATCGTGGGAGTCAGATGTCAGTGTCGACAACATCTCCAAAAACTTTCGGTAAACATGGTTTCAATAAGCCACCAGGAAGATGAAGATGAAGAAATAATCCAGTCATATATAGACCCTTGGATCAAACACCTAAACACTCTCTGGATATTCACTTCGAATAATGTGAACCATTCACAGAGGATAAGGTCACTCAGATCAATCTGGTAGATTAGGCTAATCCTAAGCCTATCTTTATAAGCGAAAGCTTATCACCTTCCGAGAAGGAAGATCTAATATCTCTTGTGTGGGAGTATATAGATGTTTTCACTTGGAATTACGAGAATACGCCTGGGCTTGATCTTTAAGTGGCTATGCATCATCTCAACATCAATTCAGATGCGAAACCAGTCAAACAATAGCAGTGATGATTCTGTCAAGACATAATAAAAGCAATCTAGTCGGGAGTCAAAAAGCTTATTGATTGGGGTAAACCGTGCACAAAAAATGAATGTTTTGAAATTAAGATTTAATGTGTGTGTGCTTTGGCTTTTTCGATACTTTCGTTATAGTATAGAGGTTAAAACGAGTCGAATCTATAAGGACGGGAGGCGATAGAAGCTTACACGGTATGTTCACGTGTATGTTTAAAAGTTCTTCAATGTTTTAAGAATGAAAAGAAAAGAAAACAAAAAATGAAAAGAGAAGTACGGTGAAACACGAAGAAGTGGGAAATATAGAAGATAAGATATTTGTGATTTTTAAAATATTTCTAAAACAAAGCGAAAAAGAAAGAAAACTCATGGTCACTGACTAATAATGGCTCTACTAACCATGCTAACCTCTTAGTGATAGTTGCCTTACATGTATCCTTGGCAATCGCTAGTTCTTAGTTCAAGAGCGTTTCAAAGCATGACTCATGCGATAACTTTCACATCCAAACTCAACAAAACAAGTACAATTTACACTTAAAATCTTCAAAACTAAATAAGAGTAAGCATGGAGTAAAATAATGTTAGCTTGTTAGAGAGTTAGGGTGTTAGAGTGTTAGATCCATCATCATTAGCCATCAAAGGCTCTTGCAAGAGCAAGGCCAAGTAGAGGCTATTAGATTCATGTGGATTATCATAAAAGAAGTTAGAAAGTTAGTGGTTAGTAGTTAGTTACCATGAGAGAAAATTAGCTAAACATGTAAAAGAAGTTAAAGAGAAGAAAATAAGGAGAGGTAAAGAGAGCACCTTTCACAGATTGTCACCTTCTATTACAAGCACTCTTGCTTTTTCACTCATGTACCACTCTCTCTCCTATTAAAAGATCTAAAAATGAAAAATACAAAGAGGAAGAAGAAGAATTAACCTAAACTACAATACGGAGAAGAAAACTACCCTAAAACTACACTACTCTCTGTATATCCTTCTCTCCAGAACCCCAGGGGGTATTTAAAGGCACCAGGGGAAGGGGGCCAGGGGGCAAACCCTGGCCCAAAGTACGGGCGCGGCCATGCCGGTATGGTCGCGGGAAACGCGGCCATAGCCGCATTTTTGCGGTCGCGTTTTTGAGGCTCTTCTAGAGCCGCACGCGGGTACTTTCTGCCGCGCGCTGTCGCGTCTGTCCCCTGTCAGCTGCAGGTCCCGGTTTCTAATTTTGGGCCCCTGGTTTTGACGAATCCAGCTCTCCAAAGTCAATGGCTATATTATAGGTCTTTAATCACCCATTAAATGGTGATTTAGGGTCTTTTTCTTCATTGAACACCTTGGACCTGGAA